>OX393551.1:12193623-12408623 GCA_947650365.1 Chamaelirium japonicum
TATATATTTATAGATATATATATATATATATATATATATATTTATATATATATATATATATATACTATATATATATATATATATATATATATATATATATATATATATATAGAGAGAGAGAGAGAGGACTGTTAGGTTGCGCTGTGCGCTGTCCCAGAGGAAGTGCGTTGCGGAATGGCCGGTCGTTCCGATCGGTGTGAATCGAATGGCACAATCCCTTTCTGCCCGGTTAAAAGCTTTAATCGTTCCCGGTCGTCCGATTGGCTTGAATCGGATGTACAAATCCTTTCCGCCCCAGTTAAAACCTTTAATCGTTCGATCGAATGATTGAACGGAATGAGATCCGTGACATCTCATTCGAATAGGACAAAAAAACATGATTGTGTTGACCTAATTTTTTGTCCTATTCAAATGAGATGTTACGGATCTCATCCGTTCGATCATTCGATCGACCGTTTAAAGCTTTTAACCGGGGCGGAAAGGATTTGTGCACTCCGATTCACGCCATTCGGACGGCCAAAAAAGGTTAAAGCTTTTAACCGGGCGGAAAGGGTTTGTGCCATCCGATTCACACCGATCGGACGGCCGGCATTCCACAGCGCACTTCCTCCGGGCCAGCGCACAGCGCAACCTAACAGACATATATTATATATATATATATATATATATATATATATATATATATATTATATATATATATATATATATATATATATATATATATATATAGAGAGAGAGAGAGAGAGAGAGAGACCTATATATATATATATATATATATATACTATATATATATATATATATATATATATATATATATATTATATATATATATATATATATATATATAAGACTTAAAGAGAGAGAGAGAGAGAGAGAGAGGGAGAGAGGGAGGAATGTTACAATGAACTATGAGCTACGAAAGGAGAAAATGAGCTACGATCATTTTGAGACCAACCTAGAAGTTTTGGTATTTCGTAAAAATTGGTGTGTGTGTGTGTGTGTGTGTGTGTGTGTGTGTGTGTGTTGTCTAGGGTAACATGATCATCCTCACCAATTTTCAAGGAATTCCAAAACTTCTAAGATCATCAAACGGTAGAAGCTTTATCCACCATCCGTAGTAACCGTTAATTTTTGCTTCTACCATTTGATGACCCTAGAAGTTTTTGAATTCCTTGAAAATTGGTGAGGACAATCATGTTACCATAGACAACACACCCACCAATTTTCATGAAATTCCAACACTTCTAAAGTGGTCAAAATGATCGTAGCTCATTTTCTTCTTCCGTAGCTCATAGCTTACTGTAACATTCCCTATATATATATATATATATATATATATATATATATATATATATATATATAAAACCATTGGTGTGGCCTAGTCCCTGGGACCCAGACCAGAAACATATGCACTTGAAGTGCTTGCAACCCCCTTCACGGAGCACAACAACATATGATGTTAGCGTGCATGCACTGCTCAACCCGCATAGTGCAACATATGCACTGGAAGGACTGCAACATATGCAATGAAGCATAACAACATGTGGATTTTCGCGGCTGGGTGTGATGCATACACCGCCCAAACAAAGTATCACAACCAAACAAATTAAATCGGACAGCCCACAGTGCTCATATCGCACCATTGGTTCTAACTAGGGGGGGCTTTCTCCCTCTCTCTCTCTCTTTCTCTCTTATATATATATTGATGGTCCTGAAAAAAATATGACTCGCTCAACGGCCACGAGGCAGCAGCAGGGAAAAGAACACAACGAGACGGCAGAGAGTCCCCATAGAGGCCGCCAATGACTTTGGGTGCACCCAGGGCAACCTCGGGTAATCAAAGCAGGAACCACCCCTCCGAAGGGCTCGAGACTCAAGGTCAACCACGATTTTGGGCAAGTAGCCTTGTGACAAGATAGGTCTTGGAATTCAAAGAACATTTTCAAGGAGCTTATCCCTGACCATCGTGATCAGCTCGCATGTGGAAGAGGTTGCCCGCGACCGGTGCTCACAGCCCGCCCAGAGTTTACCTTGATCGTATGCGATCAGCTCACACGCGGAAGAGGTCGCCTGCGGCTGTGCTCCCAGCCCACCCGGAGCTTACCCTGACTGCATACGATCAGCTCGCACACGGAAGTGGTCGCCCGCGATTGGTGCTCACAGCCCGCCAGAGCATACAACAATAAATCATTGCGTCCATTGGACAGAGCAGCATCTTCCTCGAGGCCTCATTCATGAGGTACTGGGAGTCAAAGCTCTCTACGCAACTCGCCAGTTGGAAACAATATCCCAATCGCCGCTAGAATCCAATAGCTCACCAGGTAGCTCGCTCTGTCCACACGCGATTGGCTTGCCCGCGGAAGAGATCGCTCCTAGTAGAATTTAAAGAACCCCGCAAAAGACGCAATACCCACATCTCGCTCAGGAGCTTGCTCAATCATGCAACAGTCGAAGAGTTCGCTTGTTGATAGTAGGAGAGGTTCTGAAGGTCCCCCCTGACGAAGAGCTCACAGCCCTACGATCATTTTGACCACCCTAGAAGTTTTGGAATTTCGAGAAAAATTGGTGGGTTGTGTTATCTATGGTAACATGATCATCCTCACCAATTTTCAAGGAATTCCAAAACTTCTAGGGTCATCAATGGTAGAAGCAAAATTAACGGTTACTATGGACGATAGATAAAGCTTCTACCATTTGATGACCCAAGAAGTTTTGGAAATTCTTTGAAAATCTGTGAGTATGATCATGTTACCCTAGACAACACACCCACCAATTTTTATGAAATTCCAAAACTTCTAGGGTGGTCAAAATGATCGTAGCTCATTTTCTTCTTCCGTAGCTCATAGCTCACTATACCATTACTCTCTCTCTCTCTCTCTCTCTCTCTCTCTCTCTCTCTCTATATATATATATATATATATATATATTATATATATATATAGTATATATATATATATATATATATATATATATATATATATATATATATATATATATATAGTATATATATTATATATATATATTCCTAAAATATTTTCTTTTCATGCGATGTAGGACTAATTCCATGGTCTTGGACACCTTACCCATCCATCTTTGTCTTCGCTTCATGTGTATGTTTTCTTAACTCTTCAATCCAGGTCATTACGTGACCGGAGTCCTAGATTATGGTCGGAGTAGATAATTGGAGCCCTAGAGCCGCACAAGAATCGCAGGCAATAGTCATAGGTAGTTGTGGAGGCGGCAACAATGACGATCGGAGGGTAGGGTCAAAGCCGGGTAAAAGGAGAAGAGTAGATGGACCTCTCTCTCTCTTTAGACACCCAACAAGTGGAAATAAAAAAACTAGGGAAGGGTAAGACTGACCTATATTTTACGGCCACGTCAGATTCCAAGGAAAAGGGGCCCATTCCCCCTCAAACTTGAGAAGCATCCTGCTCCCCTCTCAAAGCCCCCAATCACACGAACCAAACGGTCCATTTACATGAGCCTGGTGTTATATACCAACTATTAACAATGGGGGGCTTAGGACTTGATTCACTCTTGAAGGCTCAATTCACTTTAATTTAACTTGATTTTGTTTTAGTTTTATTAGACATGAATTGGTTTGAATGAGTAAATCTATAAACATAGAAGATTGACTAACTATTTAAGACTTGATCTCGCCTGGCGACGATCAGTTCCCCGGCCATGGGCCAGTTATTCTGTTAGCGTCGGTATGTGACGCCTCCCAGAGATCCAATTGTGACTTTTTCCTTTCAGGACCGGCTCGATACAAATTGAGGCTTAAGACGAAAACTTAAAAAAAGAATTTTAAAACTTAAATAATATGATTCTCAAAAAAAAAAAACTTAAATAATATTACTTTTTTCATACTTCAGCCTCAGTCTGTTGGATTTACCTCAACAGTGATGGTGACAACATCCAGACCCAGAGAGTAATGCTGGGTCACTTATTAAAACACACCCAACAGTAAAACACCCAAACCTGCCCAGGGTCCCACTTGTCAGTTGGGCCCACTTGTCTTGTCGTAACTTGCAAATGGCCGGTGAGCCTGGTAGTCGTCTCCCAAATCGAAGTCTTTGGGGCCCAACGACATAAGGACCGGATTGACGATGGAGAAGCCGCCGTCCACCATAAGGTTGTGGCCCGCTCACGTACTGCGACTCGTCGCTCGCCAGATAGAGCGCCGCCATTGCGACGTCCTCCGCCTTCAGCACCGCCCCCTTGAGGTTGGCGTACTTGGCGAACCCACTCTCCATCGTCTCCGCCTCGACCCCCTTCATCGTCGACATCGGAGTCGCCACGATGAACGGCGACACGCAGTTCACCCGGATCCCGAACAGCCCCAGCTCCACCGCCGCGTTCTTGGTGAGCCCCGCCACCGCGTGCTTCGAGCAAGTGTACCCGTGGGTGCTGCTCCCGGCGATCACCGACGCCACGCTGGCGGTCGAGATGATGCTCCCGCGGCCGGCGGGGATCATCACCCGGGCCGCATGCTTGGTCCCGAGGAACGCCCCCACCACGTGGACGCGCAGGACCTTCTCGAAGTCGGACACGTCGCTGTCTACGATGGGCCGGGCGATCTCGCGGATGCCGGCGTTGTTGTGTGCATGATGTCGAGCCTCCCGTGCTTGGCGAAGGCTGAGTCGACGGCGTTCCGAACGTCGGACTCGTCGGTGACGTTGCAGTGGACGAAGGAGGCGGAGGACCGGCCGATGCTGTCGCAGACCGCGTGGCCCAGCTCGTCCTGAACGTCGGCGATGACGACCTTGGCACCATGGCGGGAGAAGAGGCGGGCGGTGCACTCACCGATGCCACTGGAACCGCCAGTTATTAGGGCTACCTTCCCCTCAAGCCTGTGGATAACATTGTAAGATGATAACTCTTTTACTCAAAGAAAGAGAGATTGCAACAAAAAAAAAAATACCAATGATAAAAAATTTAATTTTAGGTTTTATGCATTTCAGAAATTATTCTTTCAGACTGAAAGGAAGTTAAGAAATTGAAAAAAAAAATTTATTTCCGTGCTATTTGGTTGTTGGTAAAAAAAAACAAAGATTTTACTGAAATATGAGAGTAATTTGGTGTCTTTTTATAACCCATGTTCTTAAAGTTTTGAGTGAAAATTCTAACCAGAAAAGTAGGATTTCTTTTTTTTTGCTGGACCGGTCGAGCGGTCATGCACAAACATGGCACAACGGTCTTGAGGTGAAGTTCACTCCAGACTGTCCATACCAGGAGTCGAACAAGAAACCTCTCCAACATGGGACATATGAAGTACCCCACCAGACCAAGAGCTCGTTGGTAACCGAAAAAGTAGATTGTTCTGACAAAGTATAGCAGTGGATAAGCCCATTGTTCCCCTCCTAAGCGATCGGTAGGATCAATCCCGGACTTATCTGATGTCATGTGATGGGTAAAAACAAGGCTATCTCTTCTTTTTTTTTCATTGATTAGTCAGGCGGTCAGAGGATAGGCGCAAAAGGAAGAGCTCAAAGAGGCCCGGAGATAGAAATGGGAAAGGCAGCATCTTTGTTGTTTTTATTAAAATTCATAATCCCGTGGACTTGACATCAACGGTCAGGATTCGCACATGCAAACAAGCTAGAGACATCCTGGAGAGAAGGTTCACTCCACAGTGTCCATACTTGGAGTCGAACAAGGAACATCTCCAACATGGAAGAGAGGAAGTACTACCAAGCCAAGAGCCCCTTGTTACGAGCTAGGCTCAATTTTCTTTTTCTTTTTTTTTTTTCTTTTTTTCTTGGGGGGGGGGGGGGGGGGGGGGATAAAATGCTTTATGCACCGACAGTTTACCGACTTCGAACCATGGTTTCTTTTGTGCAATAACACTTACAGGCGCCGCTCTAATCAGGACATGTTTGTCCTCTTCAATATATATATATATATATATATATATATATATATATATATATATATATATATAGAGAGAGAGAGAGAGAGAGAGAGAGAGAGAGAGAATTGATCACCTATGGGACGACCCGCACCGGAGATTTGCGGGACTATGTCTAAGCCGTCCGA
Organism: Chamaelirium japonicum; assembly: GCA_947650365.1. Taxonomy (NCBI): domain Eukaryota; kingdom Viridiplantae; phylum Streptophyta; class Magnoliopsida; order Liliales; family Melanthiaceae; genus Chamaelirium; species Chamaelirium japonicum. The sequence goes on from OX393551.1 coordinate 12,199,666, forward strand.
TCAGTTTGGATCAACCGGATGGGATTCACCCAGTCCAACTCAAATAGTTGTTACTGTGGCGGCTACAGTAACAGCAATTGAGTTGGTCCGCGTGAATCCCATCCGTTGGATCCATCCCAATCTAATGGTCCAAACTCAAATCGTTGTTACTGTAGCTGCTACAGTAACAGCGAAATTTGCTTGGGCCGTTGGATCGGGATGAATCCAACGGATGGGATTCATTTGGTGATAATATTTTCTAGGGTGACTTGGTAAAAACCCATTTTCAGAATATGCTTCTAAGCTCCAGTCACGACAATGTTTTGATTTGAGCTCAAATCTATCCCTAAAAGATACTTTTACATTAAACCCTTATTGACCTATTCAACCCATATCAAATGACTAAAGTGAACCTTTACTACCCCTCTATAGCAACCCAAATTGATTCTCCAAAATCTGTTACAGTGATTCCGGAGTATCAATTCGAACAATAGAGTATCAATTCGGTTGCTACTCCCAAATCGTTGTAGTTGTACTATAGCTGCTATAGTGATTTCATTGTAGCAACCAAATTGATATTTCGTTGTCCGAATTGATATTCCATTTGAACTGCTACAGTGAAATCACTATAACAGCCAAATTTATACTCCAGAATAATTATTGCTACAGTGAAATTACTATACCAACTATAGGGATTTTGTCGCAGCTATAGTGAAATCATTGTAGCATCTACAATGTTTTGGGTCTACTATTGGGATTTCATTGTACAACACATGTTGTAAAAAAAAAAAACTGTACAACGGCTTGTTCTCACTATACAGCTGCTTTCGGGGCAAAATGATCATTTTAAAAAAATTAAGTGAGAGAAGGACTTAATGCTCTATGCAAAAGGTAGAGAGGTTTATCGAACTACATGGTTAGTCAGAGGGGCCTTCGACTAATTACCCCTATTTTTTCTATTGAAAGATTGTTAACAACCATAATCCTAAGTTTAGTTGCTGACTTGCTGGTATGCATATGATTGCACATGTGACCTGTATAATTAAAGGTTTATTATTTTAGATGAAACTTTAATCGCATAATTTTACCTGCCAAAAAAACTTCAGCCAAACAAGCCCTAAAACTCATTCAACAATAAGTTTGAAAACATGTTTTAATTTTTTCTAAAAATAATAATTCTGTAATTTTTTTATTAAAAAAAATACAATTCAACCATATGCACGTTGATTAAAATTTAGATCTTTCCCCCTAACTTATATCCTTAATTAAAATTTGACCCCCAAACATTTCATAATTAGACTATGCCCCCTGATTTCATGGATTCCGTGGGCACGCCGTGGTTGACCAATGTTTTGCTCACGCTGTCCCTTTGTGACCCTCTGTGCATTCCCATATTGACAATACACCCTTATGACTTTGGCCCCCATTTATACCCGTTGTATAGCTAAAAATTGTTATCAACTGAAGGGGCAAAATCTATTTGTGGAGGGATAGTATTATCAATATGGGAATGCACAACGGATCAACATGAGCAAACGTTGGCCAACCACAGTGCGTGTGCACGGAATTCCATCTGGTGCACCCAAGGCTGACCAGTGAATCGCACTCAACACTAATCGACAGGCAACAAACGTATGTGATCCAATCTGTAAAGAGTCTGTAAGCCTTTTTGTCTGGTTGAATATCATTGCTCCCAACAAAAAAAAAACACATACTAATTAAGCTAACAACAAACATATGTCCTTCATCGAGAAAATTTTTCTCGAGAAAAATTTGTCTTTTTTATTTTGCAATAAATCTATATCTGTCAATTATTGGACCTAGGATCCTATGTTACAAAGAAAAGGGAAAAACCAACTTTACCTCCTCGCAAGGCCTGCGAAAATCGAGCTGCTTCCCATTGCTGTGGATTGCCGGACTATGCTTTCCCAAGCTGCAACCTACCTTACTTATATACAACTATTTGCATTCTTTCTCTTCTGAGCCTCTTAATATTCCGGCCGCGAACTAGGCAACATCTAGTAACCAACACAAAAGTATAGAGCATAGAGTATTATTCCATAAGGTGTCTCGTACCGTAAGGTAAGGTGGTTGGACCGATGCAGCTACGGCCATCGGTTCTCGCTGAGTGCCACTCACCTATCGGGTTGCTTGCCATCAGACGACTACGATGAATCAGGGTCAGCCACCTTATGTACGGGGAACGCCTTATTGGATCACTGGTAAATGCCAGTGCCCATCGGTATTCGGACGGCCACCTTTAGAGTGTGATTCACTTGTTATATATATATATATATATATATATATATATATATATATATATATATAGAGAGAGAGAGAGAGAGAGAGAGAGAGAGAGTTATTAACTTTTCAAAAAAAATAGTAATTAACATCAAATGACCATTAAATGTCATTGAAAAGGTGATTAACTTGTTATCACATTAATAGTAGGATTTTAAAATCTTGATAGTAGGTTTTAAATAGGATTTATGAGAGAGTCGTATTCACACACTATACACGGGAGAGAACCATACACGGGAGAGAGCTCTGTTTGAATTCTCCCTCTCTTCATATCTTGATCAACGACTAGATCTATCCCGTATCTTTTTGTCCTAATCAGTTTGTGAACAGCCGTAGTATAGTATATAGATTTTTCATAAGTATAATCACTTGTTGACCAGGCCGGCCGGCCGCCCGCCCAAATATTGCTTGATAAAATATATGCAATCAAGGCAGTCCTTGTCTACAAAGCCCTGGGTTCATCCATTTGGATTTTATCCATTGAAAATGAAAGATACTTTTTATTTCCTTAAACAGCCCCGTTTACTTATGACTCGGATAGTAAACAAGCAATAAGTGGTTTAAAAACTTGATGGGAGGGCAGAGATACAAAATTATAAAGTAAAAGAACCGGAGAACCAAACCAAACCAGTCTAGACTGTATAACTAGGATCGGTTTCATGCAGGATCGGTTCGATTCTAGTTATCCGAAGTTCTGAACCGAACCAGAGCCGTTATTGTATATTATACATAATGCATTCACGGATCAGATCCATTGATCCAATACAGATGATGGATTATTTATGCACAATGCATTCACTGGTCGGACCTATATGTACAGGTGCGCGTCTCTACAAACTTTAGAACCGTTGAAACCGAACCGAACAAACTTTAGATCCATCCCGGTAACGGTTCAAATCCGGTTCCAAATTCACGAAAACCGTTGGAACCAGTTCGGTCCATGGTTCATCCCGAAACCGGACCAAACCGAACCGTGTGCATGGTGCAGTAGCTGCTGTTTATTAATTCCATAATCCTGCAAACATAACACCAACGGCCAGGATTCGCACGCGCAAACAAGGCACAACGGCCTTGAGGAAAAGTTCGCTCCACTGTGTCCATACCGGGAGTCGAACATGGAGCGTCTCCAACATGGGCGAGCGGAAGCAGCACCTGGACAGAGCTCGCGGATGAATCAGACAATCATTTTACCTGCTCCCGAGTCCGGGAAACCCAACATTTGATTCTTTCACTTCTTTCACACCCAATAAGCAGATCAACAGACAAGTCACAACATATATATGATCACCAGGAGAAAGAAAGAAAGAAAGAAAAGGAAAAGGAAAAAGAAACTGAACATTACTGACATCCATTACAAGAAAGAAACAGCAGTTCCCATAGGCTCACATCAGGATATACACCGCCACGACGCCCATGCGCTTAGTCTATCATGAATAGTGTGTGTTTGTCATCTCTTGGTACACCATATCAATGAAACTATTGTTCTGTCACAACATATACCAAGCGAAGAAAAATAGTTAGATACACAAAATAGACGTTTCGGGAATCATGCTGACATGCAGAGTAATAACATGTGCTCAAAGTCCGAAAAATCCATAAAGCTATTCGCATTTGATGCGCCCAAAGATATCAGAATGTGCTGATTTTTTTTGTGGATGTGCTTATCTATAGCAACAGGATAATCCTCACGAAAACTCGGGAAATTCTAAAACCTTTATATACTCTAGGTTGATTAGGATTATTAGAAAAAAAATCAAAGGAAAAAACTTAAAACAATCCCATTCAATTAAATTGCTGCATGCAAAAACACATTTTTCGGGATGCTAAAAATGCCACCTGGTATGCGTTTTTTACATCTTTTGTTCTTGGTCTTTGCTGGGAAGGGTGAACCCAAGTTGACCTAGACCCAACTACGGTTAAAAAGTGTCACGTAGCGTCCATTAAACCAATGGAGTATGCCATATACCTCAATTGTTCCAGATAGAAGGATCATGGGGCCGGAACGATGACATCCAGCAGCATCTCCCTGCGTGCAAGTCTTCTATGCCGACATTTAAAACCTATCTTTCTCAATTCTCAAGAACGTGAATGAGACATCTCGAGTTCATTGATATACCCATACAACGAAGCCCTCTTTGTATACCCATACACAGAAGCCCTCTATGCATGCTCCTCTATTAACATACATAGTGATTTCTGAAATTACTAACTTTATGTGGATGTGCTAATTATGTTAAGGTGATCATCCTCACAAAAAATCAGCAAGTTCCGAAACCTGGAAGCATATCAAACATGCTTTTTAAATTAACGGTTAAAACGGACAGCTGACTTCAAATATTTTGATGGACCTAGATGTTTCAGAATTCCCTAAATTTTTGGTGGATATCCTATCTATATAGTAATACGATCACCTAAGAAGCACTGACACTGGTACGGGGACACGGGTACGACACGACACGGGTTCGCCGACACGGCAAATCCTAAAAAATGAGGACACGGGTACGGCGGGGACACGGCAAAATAAATGAATATTTTTAAATTTATATTTTATGTATGTTTGCAATTCAAATATATTTCAATAACCGAAAAAGCCTCATAGAAAACAACTAAAATGAAAATTTAATACATATTGAATCGCTATCGTTAGTTACATCCAGCCCGATCGGTAAATTGCAGACATCTCTAAATGGTATGGAAAATAACGGTTGTGTTTCAGTTTTGACTTCAACCTATCTGAAACCTCAGAAGATAAGATAAGTTAAAGTCAAACCTGAATCGTAACCGTCCATCATAACCATTCTGACAAGTGAATCACACTTAGGCCCAAACAGCATGCAAAGGAATGGCTGCGATTCAGTTTTGGCTTCAACCTATCTGATTCTCAGAGGTTATAATCTCAGAGGATCAAATAGGTTGAAGCCAAAATTGAATCACCACAGCTTGTAACCCGACCCTATATCGAACAGTCCATCAACTCGCAGTGTCCCGAGTGTCCGAGGAGGGTCCGACAAGTGTCCGAGGAGTGTCCGGCGAGTGTCCGAGGAGTGTCCGACCGTGTCCGGCTTCCAGAAGCACATAGGACACGGCGCATGCGTGTCCGGTGCGTGTCCGACGAGTGTCGGTGTCCGACACGTGTCCGACACGGGTACGGGAGGCCTGGGGAAGTGTCCATGCTTCCTAGACGATCACTCTCATCGAAGATCAATAAATTCTTAAACCTCTACGTGGATAATGTCATACGCTAGGAACAGTTCCCTCTTTTTAGAAGAATATGGATGGGGATATTACTTGACGAGAGCCGTGTTGAGACATGCATTTTGTTGTCGAAAGTCAACTAATAAATGAAGTGGCACGATGGAGGGAAATAGAGATAGGCAGTGACTGTTGAGGGAAACGGAAAGGGAAAGACTGAGACAACTATTAAATAATGAGACAAGGTGAAGGCGATGACGTCAAACAAAACAATATAAATATATGTAAATGTCTAATAGTATAATACTAAAATGGAGCCTTTGCTCCTGTGTTGTGACACGTGGATCTCTTTTGAAAGCCAAAAACCTTCTCCCGTGTGTGAATGCTGCTCTCTCTCTCTCTCTCTCTCTCTCTCTCTCTCTCTCTCTCTCTCTCATAAATCTTATTAAAACCCTACAATAACGATGATAAATACCCGTGTGTGAATGCTGCTCTCTCTCTCTCTCTCATAAATCTTATTAAAACCCTACAATAACGATGATAAATACCCATTCAATGGATTTTTGTAAAAACAAAATGACATTTAATGGAAATTTGTTGTTAATTAGGAAAACCATTAGTACAATATCTCTCTCTAACAAGTGAATCACCCCAACGAGTGAATCATACTCACTTCGGACGGCTATGATGTTGTATGTGCCTAAGTGGTGTGCATCAAGTTCATCCGGGTACTGCACGGGTTTCTTACTAGTATCATATATGATGATTATCAAATTTTTTTTCCAGTTTATTGGTATTCCATCTTGGTTATATGTTCTATGCAAGCTCACTATTGTTTGGTAGGTTTTCTAAATGTAAATATGTGCAGCACAATTATAAAAGACTTAAAAAAACATCCAAAGCCTTCTTTTTTTTTTCCATTTCGAAATTTTTCAACATTTCGGCCAAATTTTCGGTTTCGGAGTTGACCGAAACCAGACACGAAACTGAAACTGAAAACCTAGTTCATCTCATCTACATAGGTATAGTTTTATGGTGATAACAAAGATGGTTTTATACAATTCCGATGAAAAAGCAATGACTAAAAAACTTCTCTTGCAAAAATTTTGGTTTTATGCAATTACGAGGAAAAAACAATAATACAATGAAACCGAAAACCTTGCTCAGTCCATGATACATTTATCAAAATGGAGACCTATGGTGCCATAAATACGTTTAATAATTGTCACAAAAAACTATATTATACGCCATGAATTGACACAAACCTCAAGGGGCCTTAGAAATAGATATTATTATGAAATCTGGAAAAGGTGGTTAATTGTATCTGAATCCTAACCATCCATCGTATTAGTGTAAGCATGGAGAGGAATGATCTTGCATGTTATACATTTTGTATCCATACTTAAATGCATGCAACACGCCCCAATCCTAGCAGGAGCAAGTGTAACTTCCTCCCTCCCAATGATGTGGCCCACATCAAACCGTGCATCACACTCATGCAGGAGTGAAAAACCAGAGCAAACTGTAAAACACTGCCCTTCGACCAATGGGCAGGTGCCATATCACAGGGAGGTGGTCCTTATTCTAAACAGACAAATGGAAGAAAGACGAGAACCAACAACCATACCTGCACAAGCCTTAGCAATGCATCGCGGACCTTTTCTCTGGTAATGGCCGGACCATAGTTTGGAGCAGGAGTGAGAGACAGGGGTGGAGTAGGGGGGGGAAAGGGTTGAAGTAATAATGTACCATATGGGCGTTGCATAGTTAGCGGAGGCTGGAGTGGAGGAGCAGTGGGCTTACAAGCTGAAACCGGTGGGATTATTAATCCAGAAGGTGGGGGTGCGAAAAAAGAAGGTTTTACAAGATTTGTAGCACGATTGCTAGCGTTGCTGCTTGACTCATGAGTTTCAAGAAGGGGCATGGGCATTGGAGGAGTTGGTGTTGGCAGAGAAGGGTTGGCTTGAAGGGCTTGCAGAGGAGATGGGATGACACCTGGTGTATGGGAAGATAAAGGAATAGTTGCAGAAGGTGGTTGTTCTCCTGTATTCGCTGCATTTGACATATTACCAACATTCATGGCTGCCTGTAAACCATATAAATTCCCATGTCAAGAACATCAAAAGTTGCAAGCCTCTGGAAGCAAGTTCTAAAATTATGGACTGCCAACTATGGATTCAATAGACCAATATATCTCCCAAAAACAAGCTGGAGTAATAAACCAGATATGGCATTAGCAAAAAAAACTCATCTTTGACAAGAGCACATACACTGAAGAAGTTCACAAATGCATCATCAGGAACATCAGGGACTGATGTTGCAGCAGATGATGTCGGTGGTTCCAGAGGACCTTCCATGACAGCTAAACTTGGAACAGCTTCCAATTCCTCAAATTCACTGCTGCAAAGGGAGGAATAAATAGATGAAATTTATTATTGAAAAGACCATGTCCGTAATTTCCAAGATATGAAATACAGTACTAGTGTTGTATATACATGCAGCTCGGTGGCTGAAATATACAAAATTATGTCAGCCAAACCGTAGGTTTCAAAAAATCATATTAGAGAAACTACATCAGGCCGTATTTTCTGAGAAAACGTTCAGTACATGTAGAACAATGCTACGCATGTGAACAAACAGTTTGAAATCCTCTGATTAAGCAAAGATCCAACAAAGGGAAGCATTAATTCCCAGATAGATGTCAATAAAAAACTCCATAATGGGTATGAGATTAAAGATTCAGTTCTAAAATATAACGAAACTATTACATCATTGGGTAGAGAACTTAACCACGAAACAGAAACTATTGGCAAGGACTAAAAATGTAATAAAAAGGAACATCACCAGTACTTTTCTCTTGCTATATAGAAGGGATTTCGTTCACAATTTATTTCCAAAATATCATTTTCACCAAAAAATACTATGGGATACAAATGCAGCCATCTTACCAACAGATTGCAGTGCTGAAAAAATGAACCAACAAAATAACGAAAGAAGGTAATATATACCGCACATAACATTGTCTAATCCTGTGAATCTAACAAGTGAAACCACCAACTTAATGACATTTGACTTTGTAAGGCATCTTTTTCCAACTTGCAAGTCAATTAATCAAGCTAAGGCATATTAGGCAGTCAAAATGGTGATTAGTTCAAGTTGTGTTCGAACTTGAAGTACGATTGAGCATTCCCCTTCCTCTATCTCATGTGTTGCAATTGCAATGGTGCCCTACGAGTGCTCAGACAACCCTCTTTTGCAATCGGCCAGACGTGCTATAGTGGGATGATCCCAAACAACTAGAACCTCCTCTCTGACCATCCTTCACCGGCAGTGTTCCGTCCGGAAACTCATCTACATGAGCAAAGGTAAGTCCTCTCTTTTCTTCTTTTCCTTTTCTACCTCTTCCACCTCCTTTTCTTCGTCGTCTTCCTCTTCCTTTTTTTTAAATATGATTTTCAATTAAACGATAAGATCATGTGATATGAGACTTAGAGGAAGTGTTTTTCCTCGAACCTTAACTTATCTAAATTTGGATTATATGGACATTGGATACTATCATACTACATACTTGTAAATTTTGGTTAGATCACAGATGAATTATGAAAAGCCATGGCAAGTTTGTTTCTATTATCTTTTTGTATATTATTTAATCTATCATGTTCGTAGGAATGTTTTCCAAAATTTTATATGTTATTTACTATTTTCATAATTTTTTATAGGGCAAATTTGACTTACCCCCCCAAAATTATATGCTAATTAGTAAGTCACCCCCCTTTTAATCATTATTAGACTTACCCCCCCAATTTGACTTACACCCCCAAAATCCTACATGATAATTAGCCAAAATGGGGGGGTATGCCTAAATATCATTTAATTATAGGAGTGTATGCCTAAATATCATATTGTTATGGGGGTATAAGTCTTATTTTTAGGGGGGTAAGTCTAATATCGATTAAAAGGGGGGTGACTTACTAATTAGCATATAATTTTGGAGGGGTAAGTCAAATTTGCCCCTTATTATATTACTTTAAATATTTTTACATGCTTTTTAATTAAAGTTTTAAAACTAGTGGGGCATACGCTATGCCTCACGGCAGGCAAACCACCCCACTTTACTCATCTGCTTCTGAAAGCTTTGGTCCCATCCAATATACTTTGAACTGAAGCGATATTAAAACAGACTGGGAACTACAGTCAATTTTGTGCAGGGAAGTAAAATCCTGCATGTATCAGATGATGTTTTATGGAACCGACTCATATGTTAAGCCGCATCAACTATTCAAATAGAGTAGCAAATGCGTATATAGAACAAAACACAGAAATCCATGTAATAGAAAAACCATAGAGAAATACATGTAAGAGAAAAACATAGAGATCATCACTATATATTTCAAGAATTGAAGTGCCACATAATTTAGCTAACTTCAAGTGAGTTTAACATTTTCCCTGTAAGCCTACAATATTTCCTTAACAAAGATACCTTAATACAACTTGCAAGCACGTAACACTTTTTCCTAAACCTAGGTAAATGAATCAAGGCTAGTATGTTTTTTATCACAATTTGCTGTAATTGATTCAAAGGCAACAACAAAAAATTTGTATCACTATGATTTATGAAAACTGGTGTATATTTCCAGAAAACAGCTTGTTTTCTGGGTGCTGATTTATGACAGCACGTGAATAAAAAATTTGGGAGTGGAAAATAAATAAATACATACTGTGCCTTGTAGAAATACAAGAAAAGAGAAATAGAAATGAAATACAAGTGTTAGCTATAAGGATTTTATTCAAGAAAAATCCTCACCAGCTGAGGAAGATCCAGTAGAACATATATACCAGGTGCCAATACATTTACTTGATAAATGATACAGCAAGTAAGTTAGCTCAATATTAGCATACTAATAATTTATTCATAAACAATACCAGAGTCCAAAACTTGAATAAGGATTATTGTACTAACTGAGCATGATTGATTTTAAGGAATACTGTATAATACCTTTTGGTTGAAGATACTTTTGGCTTCGGAGGGACCTTTGAATATGCATTAAGTATCCTGTACACGAGATTGATTTATTTTCAACTAATTATTTATCCATGTAAATACCAGTACCTCAAGCACGAAATGAATTTTAAGCGTACAACTAGAGTAAATAAACATTAAGAGTTGGAAAATGTGACTTTAGAAGCAAACAAAACGACTAATGAAATAAGCAATGAACAGCATTAGGTCATAACATACACATCAGTTGACATCAAATCTTGAACAATTCAGCAAAGCAAGGTGATAACAAATTAATTCCTTTTCAATCTAAAGTAGGACCGGTTATTTTCAAGGCATAGACATGCCACCATAATGTCGCACGTAGTATCTCGAACACACAAACGAACAGATAAAAGCTATATAAAGATTGAAACCCAGGTTTTCGAAAGAAAAAACACACAAAAGGAAAAAAGGAATAAAATGGAACAAATACAACAAACAAATCCATAGGCAATTAGGAATCACATCATAACAATGGATCTAGACCAACAAAAGTAAAGTACTTTTCTATTTAAAGTAGGACTATACAGTTTGTCAAAGAAGGCAGCGAACACACAAGCACGACATGTATCTATGAGAAGAAATTGATACTAAATGCAGACTTCAGTATTATCACTTTATGGAACCTCCTTGATTGGTAAAATGTGTGCCAAATCATTTGGTGTTTGTAATTTACAGTGTTCAGTCTAAGTGTCCGTTTTGTTTTGCTTCAACAGTACGATCACCTAAAGCTTCATACGGAAAAAAAACGATCTACCAGAAGTAGGGCTACAACTTGGGTGGGTTGGACCTGAGCCTAACCCGAGTTTTGGGCGGGTTTGGGTTGATGTATTTGAAGATTGGGTTGGGTTAGGATTGAAAAAATACAACCCGAGTTGAATTCGGATCAGGCTCAGGTTGAGGGGTCAGGCAACCCGACACAACCCGAACCCGAGCACTCATGTATGTATGTGAGTCTGTGATATATAAGTAACAACCACTGCCATCCTGAGTCCTCATATGTTGAGGGGTCGCAATCACAACCATTTGTTTCACCCAGTCCCATATTATTTATTTGCTTCTTGCTTATCAAATAAATACATTATTTGATGATCTAGTAAATTGGATGGATAGAAATGTAACAAAAGTTGTCTAGTATTGTTAGTAAGTATAGGTTATTTTCAGTTTTTGATCTTCAAAGGTCAAAATTTTTAACAATGATTGAAAATAAGTATACTCGAACCTGCACAGCCCGGCCCGTCCTACCAACTTGTGGCAACCCAAGCTTGAAAAATTTTGATTGAGTCAGGCATTTCAGGTTGGGTTGGGTTAGGGTTGAGGGGTTCTAGTACTTGGGTTGGGTTTGGGTTGACCCCCAACCCGACCCAACCCGACCGAGTTACATCCCTAACCAGAAGATTGAATTCCATGATCCATTACCGACCTTCGAAAGATAAATTCCTTGGATAGATTGGAGTTTGAATTATTTAATACATGAGGGTGGTTTTAAACTTGTAGGAATTCTATCTATTTGAACAAAGTGTTTGGATGTTTATCTTGTTAAAAATCCATGTTGATGATGATAAAAAAAAACTTTAGATTTTTGATAATTTTTAGCATTACAATACGCTAAAATTTGACTTTCTGGAAATTTGGCTATGTAGGGGGGAATGGTGTTTTTATGAAAGAAATTCTTCATAAAGTTAATATATTTTATCGGACTTTGGTGTTTCTAGTTGATTTTATATATTTGCATCTTTTTGAAGTTTTTCGGCAAAAAAAAAAATTTATTTAAGTAGTTTTCAAACATCGCACTTTTTTTCCCGAAATATCTTGATTTTATATAGGAAGTGGAAAATTACTTTTGATTTCTTTGGATTTTGTTATTTAAAAATGGGAAGAACGAAGATGGGAAGAGCCTTTGATTTCTTTGGAGTTTAATTTTATATATTTTGGGAAGTGGAATACCACTTAAATATGGAAGAGCCTTTGATTTCAGAACAGATATGGAATCAAAGCATGAAAAGAACGAAGATGGGAGGAGCCTTCGATGAAAGTCACTAGGGTTTCTCTCCTTTGATCTTTTCATGCTTTGATTCCATATCTGTTCCGAAATCAAGCAAGTTAGGACTCCATATAGAGGCTTGAATCCATGACGTCCTCTATGAGAGGAGGGGTGCCAATCATCGGGCCAAGCCCTTGTTGGCAATAGTTTATTGATACGTGTATCAAACACACAAAGGGTTAGGGAGAGAGTGAGAATTGAGGTACAACGGATCCTTCTGTGTGCACAAACTGGGTCATCTGAACCGAGAATTTATCAATCAGAATCAATAAATCTGCAAAAAAGGTTACGCTTTCCCATGATCTGACACAAAACCAAGTCACTAAGATTTACCTATGGGACCATATATTTTGGTTAAGTAGGATCCCGATACAAACCTAAGTTTTATAATGGGTTTGGCAGATGATCCCTAATGTGACTCAAACTCCACCCAACGCAGCCCTAAACAAAAATTGACCAAAATAAAACCTTCCAGGATATGAGCCGCTTCTTCGTCACTTTATCCCCTTTCTTCTGTTTCTGAGGTCTCTTTCAGTTTCTTAGTGACAATAGGCAACAAGATTCTGCCTAAATAAAAGACACATGTGTTTGATGATTCGAGCAAACCCAAATAAAATCAAATAAAAAATTTAATATTGGGGACTGATCGAACCGAATCTACACTCAAAACCAAATATCAATTGTTTTGACTTTGATTCGGTCACATTTCAGATCCATTTCGAGCATGGTTGAATCGGACCAAAACAACCAAATTAGACGTGAAATGACATAACAGGCCAAAAATAGTATTGGGTCTATTCTCTCCCTTGTATTTCTTAACTCATTTTATATAGCATTGAATATAATATCTCTTTCCATTATTTATGTAGACTTTCATAAAATTGATCAGGCTTGCTTTATTTTCTAATACCAATATATTGCTACCCAGAAATGTCATTAGATCCCCCCTTGGTTCGAGGATTTGGTAGAACCCAAACTAGTTTGACCGAAACAGTTCGGGTTTCCACTAAGATCTGAATAGACACAAGCAATGAACCTGCATCGAAGGTTGATTCACCATTTCATGTCCAATTCAAATACGATTTTACCAAACCAGCCAGTTGATTTATTTCTTATTCTCTATTTTTTTCCATTTTTTTGACATTTTTCTTAACAAAGAGAATCTTTTTTTGTTGAAACGGCAAAACCTGAAACCGAACTAACCGAAACGATTAATTATTTGTCTGATTCAAACCCAAAATTTCCATGGTTACCCAAGCCTCCAATTATTATGAGAAGCGGGAAGGTCTTTTATTCGCAATTGCCACGTGACTCAAGTTTTACCTTACCTGTTTTGTTATTGTTATTCATACACATAAAATGCAATTGTCATGCAACAGTCAATGTTAATATAGTACATGTCAGTCTATTGTTAAGTGTTAAAATGTTTCGGTCAAAGATAATGCATAGTAACAAAGTTCGCCGTTTTTTTCAAAAAAACGTGTTTTAAACGCGATTTTATGGGCTACCGATTTGTTGCCGATTTTTTTCCGATTTTTATAAGTTACAAAAATCGCCGATTTTTTGCCGTTTTTTTGAAAAAAAATGTTAAAAAAACGCGATTTTTTGCCGATTTCTGTGATGTTGGTTGGGCCCGGTTTAGAGTTAGGGATAAGTTGGTTGGGCCCGGTTCTGTGATGTTGGTTGGGCCCGATTTCTGTGATGTTGGTTGGGCCCGGTTCGGGGTTATATAAGAACCCCGAACCCCTGCGATTGAAAAAAAAACCCGAACCCCTGCCTTTCCCCATCGCTCCTCTGCGACGCCGACTGCGACTGCCGACGCCGACGAGCGACTGCCGACGAGCGACGCGCGACGCCGACGAGCGACTGCGACTGCCTCCTTCCCCCATCGCTCCTCTGCGACTGCCGACTGCCGACTGCGACTGCCGACCTCCTTTCCCCATCGCTCCTCTGCGACGAGCGACGCCGACTGCCGACCTCCTTTCCCCATCGCTCCTCTGCGACGAGCGACTGCGACGAGCGACTGCCGACCCGGTTAGGGTTTCTCTGACCTTTCTCTCTTCTTCTCCTCTCCCTCTCTGTCAGTTGGTGAGCAGTGAGCGAGCAATCGGCCCTTTCTCTTCCCCTCTGTGTGTTTATGATTTATGGGCAGCAAATTAAATTTTTTCTCTTGTTATTTGGGGCAGCAGCTGGCCCTTTCTCTTCGAGGCTTTGATAGCAGCCAGCAGACAGCACCACAGCATAGCCAGTCCACCTCTCTGCTCTTCTGTGTCTTCTCCGATCAAGATAATATTAATCTTCTGCATAGAAAAACAGTGACAATTTTTTTAAAAAAACTGTGAAGTAGTGCTCCAAATAAAAAAATAGTGAAGTGATATTGCAATTAAAAAATCAGTGAATTAATTATACAATTGTGTTGTTGGCTTGTAAGTTGTAGCTAGTGTTTGAATGTCAAAGTTGGTTGATAGTTGATACTTGATGCTTGTTTTTCTATTAATGTGTATGCTTTTATAAATAATGCTCTCAGAAGTCAGAATGCCAAGAGGAAGGGACCCTTTTTGGGAATATTTAGAAGAAGAAGGGGGGAAGATCAAATGTCTTTTTTGCAAAGAATTGTTTGTTGGTTCTATCACTCGGATGAAAATCCACCTATCCAAGCTATCAGGGAGGGATGTTCGTCCATGCCCATCTGTACCCGATGGTGTTTGTGAAGCGGCACATAATTCTATAAATGAGGTTGAGTCAAAGAAGAGGACAAAATTTTCAAATTATGCAAAGGCACCATCATTTTCAGCAACCCAATCATCGGTTGGTAGCTCAATGAGCACGTTTGTTGGTACTTCAGGAGGAGGGTTAGAACCTTCCAAGCCGGTGGTGCATCAACTAAAAATCAACGAGTTGATAAAAAAGAAGGAGAAAGAAGTTGCTGACAATTTGATAGTAAAGGCCATGGTTGCAAACAACCTTGCTTTCCATTTGCTAAGGTCCGAAGAGTTCAAAGAGGCACTCGCAGCAGTTGGAACTTTTGGTCCAGGATACACTCCCCCGAGCAGTGAAACAGCTAGAACAAAGATATTGGGGTACTGGAAAGGTGAAGTGGAACAATATATCAAAACGATGAAGGAGTCTTGGGCCCATTCGGGATGCACCTTAATGTCCGATGGGTGGACTGACACGAGGAAGAGACCGTATTTGAACCTATTGGTTACTTGCCCTAAGGGTACTATTTTTCTGAAATCAATATGCACAGTTGGAAGGAAAAAAGATGGAAACTTCATTGCAGACTTCATATGTTCCGGAATTGAAGAGGTGGGGCCGGAAAATGTCGTGCAAGTTGTGTCAGATAATGCTTCCAATTATGGCGTGGCAGGAGCAATCATCGAAGAGAGATATCCACATATCTTTAAGACTTCATGTGCGGCACACTGTTTGGATCTAATTTTGGAGGAGATAGATGAATTGCCCCATGTGAAGCCTATTCTAGCGTCTGCAAGGAAGATCGTGAAGTTTTGTTACAAGTTTCAACATGTTTTGGATTTGATGAGGTCGCATACTAATGGTCGAGAATTGAAAAGGCCGGGTGCAACTAGATTTGCAACCGAATTCCTATGTTTGCATTCAATCATCAAAGAAGAACAAGCACTTCGATTTATGGTCGCTTCTAACTAGTGGAGGTCTCTTCCCCAAAGCAAGATTGAAGAAGGTGTAGAAATACAAATGACAATCCAAGGAAGTGGATTTTGGAAAAGTGGAAATGAGGTAATAAGTAGCGTTGAGCCTTTAGTGAGGGTGTTGAGGATGGTGGATGGTGATGGTTCCACAATGGGATATTTATACGAAAGCATGGATCGTGCAAAAGAAGCAATCAAGGAAGTCTACAAAGGTGATGATGTGAAGTATATGCCTTATTGGAAAATCATTGATAAAAGGTGGAACAAGACATTACATAGCCCTCTACATGCCGTTGCCGGATTTCTAAATCCAAGCTTGTTTGTTTCCAAATTGGTAAAAATGGATAAAGAAGTCAAAAGTGGATTTGAGAAGGTTTTGCAAAAAATGATGCCGGGACCCGATGCAAGAAAAGCTTTTCTTGCCGAAATCAAATTCTACCATCAAAAGGATCCAAAGATATTTGCACCCATGGCAATCGAGTCCTTGAGCATAGAGCATCCAAATATGTTTTTATTTTTTGCAATAGTTGTCTAAGTTTGATTAGTTTGTTACTTGGATATTCTTATGATTTGATAATTGGGTATTTTGTATTGTATGCTCTGTGCTATATAGGAGTTTGGTGGCATATGTGGGGAGATGAGGTTCCAACTCTTCAACAGTTGGCAATCAAATTACATAGCCAACCTTGTAGTGCTTCGGCATGCGAAAGGAACTGGAGTGCTTTTGATGCCGCACACACAAAGAAGAGGAACCGGTTGGAACCTAAGAAGCTACACGACTTGGTTTTTGTTCGAATGAATTTGCATTTCATTAAGACAACCAAAGATAAAGAAGCGAAAGATTCAAAACCGATCGATGTGGAGAAGATTTTGCCTTTCGAGGATATGGAGGTGGGAGCCGATCTCGAAGATGTCCAACTTTCTTCCGATGATGAGTTTGATGACATGGAATTCTTGGAGGATGAAGAGAATGAAGCAAGGGAGGATGATACTAGTTTGGCATTGGATGCTCTCGATGACATGATCGACGCTTAATTTTTATGTTCTATTTTATTTTGATGAGTGACAATTGAACAATGAACATCTTAAGTTTTGTAATATTTTCTTTTGGGATGGCGTTATCAACTTAACATGATGTTAGTAACTTAGTATGTTACTTTATCATTTTGTTGTTGCTTTGTTACTTACTTGCCTACTTGCATTTGGTAGCAACTTCGTTGACTTTTCTTGTTGTCTTATCATTTTTAAATCACGTTCGAAATGTCTTAGTTGCTTAAATAGTTAAATGTAGGCCCAAACTTTGTTGATTTGTTGTTGTTGATCTATCATCTTTATATAAGTCATGTAAAAATGTCTTAGGTGCTTAAATGTAGGCTAAAAACTAGAATTTTGAAGGCCCCGAACTTTCCGATTTTTTCCAAATTTCACCCTCGCCGATTAAAACCCGAACCCGTTTTTTTTCCCGACTTTTACCCGTTTTTTTCCCGAACTTTCCAATTTTCGCCGAACTTTTCCGAGTTTTTCCCTCGCCGACTTATTGCCGAACCCGAACTTTGTCACTATGAGATAATGTAGGAATATGATTTAAATAATCCAATGCAGCTTCATTTTGCAAATAGATATGACAATGACTAGTTTTACGAAATAAAATAAGAATGTGTAGTACTCCCTTTATAAAGACAAAAGATGTTCTTGAATTTTACTTCTTCTTTTTTTATGGATTTTTCTATTTTTTGAAATTTTGACTTTATGTTTTTATTTGATAAATACTTTCGACCAAGTAGCTAAACGCAAATCCGAAACGATTAAAACGAACGAATCATTTCCTTTTGGTCCATCAACCTTAAAATGTACTGGTTACTATATAAACCCTCCTAGCGCTTCTCACATATAACTTAACAATTATGTGTGTTTGTACATAAAAACAATGATATTTCTAGCTTTAGCTATGGTGGGAATACACAATCTACCAATATCTTATAATATCAAATCTAAACAATATACAACATAAGATATCAAAAATGTATGTGGGTGCTTATCTACAAGGTTACCCACTGCTTTGTACGTCGCTATGTTGTCCGTGACAACTGGAACGACGTACTCCAGTCCTATTTCAGATATAGCTTTATTTAGGATAGTGAATAGATAGTGTACATGGTGTGCCTGTGCAACGATCTATCCACCCATCAGCCATTAGGGTGTATCCATAGATTTCTCACACCTCCTTATAATCGGTGATAAAATCTTGGATGGTCTCTACCTTTTATTTTAGGCAAGTGTGCCCAATTTCATAGCAAAATGGTGGTTTTAGGTGCGGAGCAAATTGTTTGATAGCTTCAACCATATACTTGAAGCTCTTATGCCTAAGTCAATGAAAAAAAATGTTGGCTTGGTAAGCCATTACGGCTACCCCTTGTATTGTCGGTTTCCTTTCTTCCTTCTTATATCTATTTTCTATTGTGGTTTGTGCAGGGCCTTTACCCTTCAACTTATGATAAAACCACATCTTGGGGGATTGGTCTACAAATCGGTCAAGAGGTTCACGGTGTCATTTCCTCTTATGTGCACCATGTGGTGGTCTTGAGCATGCAGTGGATGTAGGAGTGCCAACTAGGGTATCGTCATCTACATCCTAATTACCCTCCCTCTCCATATAGTATCTTGGGCATCATCGTACCTTTGCCGAGAAGTTTTGCATATGTACTCCATGATCTTCGCTCGGATCTCATCTTGTACCTTAGGGCATGCTTTCGCATTGACCCCTGGAGTATGGGCTAAGTGTTGCTTATGTCAAGCAATATCACTATTACACATATAGCCACACAGCTCACACACTATAAGATTTTGCTCAGTATTAGACTTATAGTGATCATACTTCTACTCGAGGCATTAGATAGCGACTTAAGATTCACTAATGAATGCGTGAAAGACATGATGGAAGTGTGTGAGTGTGACTATGGGAGTGTGTTGAAAAGCAGAAGATATGGAGTGGTCTTTGTCTTTGATGCAATATCCTCTAGGTGGTGGGGGTGACCTCTCGCCGTTGACTCGTCGCTTTTAGTTCTTCCTCGTCGTTGACTCGTTGCCTCTAGTTCTTCCTCGTCGTTGACTCGTCGCCTCCAGGTCTTCCTCGTCGTCGACTATTGACCTCCACTAGGACTTGGAGCCTTCGAGGTGAGAAATGGATGAGATGAGAGAAAGAAAGCTTTGATCTTGAAAATTTTTCTTGCTTTAAGCCTTTGAGAGAATGGTTGGAGAGATTAAAAGAGAGTAAGAATGGATGTGAGGTGAAATGGGGAGGGTAAATAAAGGGTAGAATAAGGTGAATTTAATACTTTTGTAAGAAACATGTCGTTTTAGCCACATAGTGTATTATGCATCCGCACACACACACACACGTGCGTTCGCTTAAGTTCTTTACACGAATGTGCGGTGTTCACACAACCCAAATGTGCTTCCATTTTTGCTTATGTGACCACACAATCGTATATGTAGTCGCACTTGACAACATTGAGTATAAGGATCCCAACTTGCATCCTCAGCAACGCATATGATAACTGCTCCAAGCTCTAAAAATTCCTACATAACTCAAGTAAGGAGTGAGGGAAGCAGTTCAAGTTAAGCATATCCACACCTGCTCTCTAGACAAGAGTGGCCTTAGGGAAGGAAAAAAATAGCATGGGAGATATGCATATCTCTTTCAGTGCAACAACTACAAAGAGAACCCATCCGGATGCCCCGACCGATCAGGAGATCCTTAGTGGGGATCCTTTGTTTAACCATCTTACATGTGAAGGTATTATTAACCCTAGGCGGGGCTTTGGCTTTCCACAAGATATTCCAATTGAAGTTGTAATAGTTATTAAATCAGACAAACCATCATCCTAGGTTGAGGGGAAGAGATCTCAACGTTCACATCCTTGACCGCAGTAAAAAATTTGAAGACAACCTTGTAATTAACCGCAACAATGGCATTAGGTCCCCAGGTGAACATGTTTTTAGTTAGGCTGCTCAAGACAGGGGCCTGGCGGACTTGGTTGTCAAATACCAGTGATATCCCATCCTCGACCCATCCAACAAGTCATCCCGCTTGCCAAACCAGTCGACTAGCTCCATGTAGTCGATGGCAGACAACAATAGGGATGTCCATGTTTGGATGCCAACCCCCTTAGTAACACACAGGATGATATTGTCCCTCATCACAGAGATACCTTCAGATAAAGCCCGCCAAGCTCAATGATAGTTTTTTGGGTAGCTTCCACTCCTCTACTTGGTGCGGCAAAATGCAGCCCACGAACTAGACATGTGACCCATAGCAACCTTCATGATCATTTGCAAGCTACACACACCCAGCCCCCCACACACCTCACTCATTTAATTAGGTGAAGGCCCCTCAAATTGTTTTTTCTGATCCACAGGAAGAGTCTCATTACCTTCTCAATGAGGTTCACAATCCCTTTCAGGGATCAAGTGCATGCCAAGACATAAATGGGCATTGAACACAAGACATATTTAAGCAGAGTAATTTTGCCTGGCAAAAAAAAAGGGATCGCGCCTTCCACCCCGAAATGCGAATGAGGATTCTCCCCATAACTTCCTCAGCAAGAAGCTCTGAGGCAATTCTCTTCCCATATATCACTATGTCAAGGTAACGGAAGAGATACTTGGACTTGGGAATACCCAGGTCTGTAGAAATACCCATCCTCAAATCTGAAGCCACTTTCTTTCCGAAAATAATCACGGACTTAAACAGTTTGATCTTCTACCCCGAAATTGCACAATGATTGTCAAATTGTGTAACACTTCTGAAAAGGTCGAGCATTGACCTTACTCCACCCTAGCAAAGATGAGGCAGTCATCAGCAACGGCTAGGGAGCATACAGACCTAGTATCCGGAGCCGGTAATCCCAAGAATTTTTCCCCTCTCTAGATACTTGGCTAGGTTGCACTTAAGAACCTCAGAACCAAGAATGAACAAATATGGGGGCAAAGGGCCCCCTTGACACAGTCCCTTACATGACTTAAACCAGTGTTTTAAATCACGTCTGTGGCGTAATCCACCTGGCGTAGCGTATGGAAAAAGCTTCGAGACGCCCTGTATAGCGTGTGCTCGGCTGTATCGTGTGCCTTACTTGTTGTAGCACAGTTCATGACACTGCGACGCAAGTTTTTTGCGCTATATTACTAGTAGAGTTCGCTACAGCAAATAAGTTATTGTTTGGCTTCAAAACAACTAGGGTCCGCCTCCTGGGCTTGAAGCAGGACAAGTTATGCTCGGAAAAAAAAAAATTAAAAGGGAAAAGGCCAGTAATTAGGGCATAAACCGCTTCCATTCTCACCTTGATATCCGTGTGAACTATTTTCCATGTGAATGATAGCCAGCTTTATTTCCTTTTTTGGTCAAACTAGTCACCTAGAGAGAAAATAATCTTTCCAATCAATTCAATATTACGATGTTGTTTTAATATTTTTCAATTGTATCATATTTATAATTATTTATCTATATATAAAAATTGTCTTGTGTGTGTGGCTTACACCAAATGCTATGTGGCTAACGCCACGTGTCATGCTCAAGTTGAACGCTACGCCGCACGCTACAGCTATTTACAACATTGACTTAAACCAATGAGTATGAGATCATTAAGGATGACTGCAAAGGCTGGGTTCTCGATACAAACTTTAAACCACTTGACCCACTTCACACAGAACACATAAGCCTGCTCCAAGTCAATTTTCAGCACCATCACGTCCTCCTCCAATTTCACGTACTCTATGGAGTGTAAGGCCTCTTCAGCAAGAAGAATGTTGTCTGAAATGTTCCTACCACTAACAAAGGCTGCTTGTCATGGTGAAATCAACCGGGTAGCAATGGTAAAAGATGGTTCACAAGAATTCTAGACACCACTTGTACAACATATTACAGAGGCTAATCGGCCTGTAATGCTCTGGCCTGGAGGAGTTAGACGTCTTAGGGATAAGCGTCAGGAAAGTGTCCTTCCAGTTGTGGGGCATTCTGTCTCAAGTGAAGACCTCTCACACAACCCTACACACTTCGTTCCCCACAATGGCCCAGTTAGCCACAAAAACTTTGTGGCGAAACCTGGACTAGTGGCCTTGTTTTGACTTTTGAGGCATGACACAGAAAGTGTCCTTAATTTCCAGGTCGGAAATCGACCTATCTAGCCACTCATTCTCGAAGTCATTAACTTAGGCAAGGTGACTTCCAGGGTAGAATGGGGAATCTCATGGTATCCTCCATGCCGCTGTGCTTCCATTTAAGGTGGAAAAAGTTGGCAAACAAGAGACTCATTCTTGAAATTCTGGACAACTATCCCATTCTAGTCATTAACAGATCTAATCCAATTCCTGTTCTCCATGAACAATTGTCACGTGATGGAAGGAAAACGAGTTACGATCACCTCCTTAAAGCCAGTTAATTCTAGACTTTTGCCTCCACTTGGCCTCCTCCATGCTAATAAGATTATCATACTCACAGAAGGCATCCCTCATAATAGCCTTTCCCTCCCGACTGAGATTCCTAGTGTTCTCCTTCCTCTACAGAATTTCGATGCAGGATTTGGCCTTTCGAGACAATAGATTTTTGTTCGATGAAAAACAAGAGCACGTTTGTTTTTAATCATCATGTTGTACCCTTTTATTTAATCAATTTAGTTTGTAGCCCGAATTGCTTTTATGTTTGAAATCGTTTACAAATTTATATTTTTTTAACTATTTTTATCAAGTAGATTATATTCTTTTTATACTATTGCTAATAATTTCTATATACTGAGAATATAAAATTCAGAATTTTGAAAGGCTCAACTTTGAAAACACTAATAGATATGCGAACTATGAATTAAGTCAATAAAAAGACACATTGTTGAGTTATCTTTTGATCTTATTTATTAGCCATGTGACTCACATCAGATTTAAAAATCATCCCCATTGAATACTATTAAATGTTGCAGACAAATAGTACGGACATATCCAAACATCACAAAATATAGGGATTTTTTCAAAAATAATATTTTGAATATATGAAATTATAAAAATATCATTATAACTTTTGTAATTTCAAAAGTGAAGCCCTGACGGCCACGTTAGATGTATACTTTTTTTTTTGGATTCTCACTGAACCCTACAACCGGATTGCAATGTTTAGTGTCGAAACTAAACCCTACAACCCGGATGCAGTGTTTAGTGTCTAAACTAAACCCTATAACCCGGATGCAGTGTTTAGTGTCCAAACTAAACCCTACAATCCAGATGTAGTGTACATCGAGAATCCTATGCGACTGACGTGGCAATACGCTTTTCGACATAGACCCGCCACGTGGCTGTCAGAACGTCACTTTTGAAATTATAAAAGTTATAATAAAATTTTAATAATTTCATATTTTCAAAATGTTATTTTGAAAAAAATCCCCAAAATATATGACAAACAACCATTAATGGAAAATACACAACCAGTAATACCTATTGAAAAGGTTTGCAACGGCCTCACAGTCCTGTTGATTGTAGAACCATATACCATTAACTTCTTGGGCTGCATTGCGGTACAACAAATAAGGAACCTGGACTTCATACTCAAAATCTCCCAACAGATCCTCCACCAGATTATCTGTTCATAGAAAGAGGAGGTTACTCTAGAAATACATGCCTGCAAACCTAATTCCATACATGTTAAATACATATCAAAATATAAAGCAATAGAAGTAGTTCTTCAACATTTTTCCTTTACTCATTTTGGGAACATAAATTACCTAAACCAAATTGCAGATTAGTGATGCCTCTTCCTAGAATTGAACTCCACTAATGCTAGAATCTAGTTTGAGCTAGAAAAAAAGAAGTCACCACCAATGTTTTGGACCAGAAAATAAATGATGGGGAACATCATCAGAAGTGCACATGTTTACGAGGCATATCAGATTTCGCACGACTTTTGGGACCCAAGCTCAATCGAGACGCGATGCCCCATCTTAGACGGGACATGCTTTGCTTATTTGTGGTTTTTAGTCTCATATTGATTAGGGACAAGTTGTGTTGTGACATGTTAAGTTATTTAAAGGCCCCATGGCTTTCTTTATAATCCAATGACTACGGAAAAAAAAAATTTGAAGGTGTTTGCTTTGATGACAACTGTGGTGGCTTGTCTTCCCCGGTAGTGCGAAGCCTACGGTTTGCGAGAGGCCTAGCACAATCTCTCTCTCTCTCTCTCTCTCTCTCTCTCTCTCTCTCTCTCTCTCTCTCTCTCTCTCTCTCTCTCTCATGTTTGCCTGTGAAGCCCAACACCATCAATACCTTTCCAAAAGCCCTCTAAATGGTCTCATCAAGCCTATTCCAACATCAAACCCTAATAAGAACCAAAACAATCCCAAAACCCTAGTTTTTCATCACCAAAACGATCCCAAAACATTGCCATGTCAGCCCTCTACTCTTTCCCACACAAATCTATCCACTTCCTCTCTCTGAATAAACCAAAACCATCCAAAAGTCTGCACATGGCAGCAAGCAGATCCGATCAGGCTTTGATCCATCAAACCATGTCTGATTAATTTCAAACCAGAACCGATTGAAAACTATGAACCCTACATCTTTCTACACCAAAAGCCTCAACTCTTATCGGCGAATTGAACCCCAATATAATATATCACGTATCCTTTTAACCTCGACAATATTATCCTTCATATCTTTATTCACTATATAGTACACATGCAACATGTGATTATTTGCAGCCAATGATACGAAAGGAACATGTTTTCATTATCTTCTAGCATCGCATCATGTGTGATTCCATGGAGCATCATTTACATAGATTTAGACAGCTGAGGATTCTATGGAGTCCAGATCCTACCTGTGTTGCGCCTATTCATGACAATGAACTGAAATCTGGGCTGTGTATTCCTGCAAAAACAGGGATCAAAAGAGTCCCTAGTAAAAGTGGTGCTCAAACAGAAAAACCAAAACTTTATAAAAAAATATTGTGAACCAGTCGGTGATCCATTTCAAATTCGGAACAAGATCGACATAAAGAGCAAGATCTCGTGGAGAAATCGTAGCAACCTCTTCACGACGAAAAGCGATCCTTCAACGTCCTTGCGGCTCTGCAACAAACCGAGTCGGAAAACCCTAATCATCAAGCCGAGAACGCGGAAAGCGAGAATTGAACGAGAGAGGGGAGGGGGGGTCGAAGAGGCGGATCCACGCACCCATTGGTTGAGGTCAATGTTGAATTCGTAGAAGGTGACGTGCGGCGCCGTGATCAGGATCTCCTCCACGAAGGGATCGATCCGCTGAAGAACTGTGAGATTCAGAACCTTGGTGCTCTGCTGGTGCTGATCCAGGTTCGGCATCAGCTTCCCGTTCTGAGACATCCTCGCTGGCGAAACCCTAATCTTCGTCTTCGAGATCGATAGGATTCATCCGCTGCGGGAGGGCTCCCGATTTGTGCGTGTGTGTGTGGGCTCGCGCGTGTGCGTGTGTGTAGAGAGAGAGAGAGAGCATGTGTCAGTCAGTATCTGACAACCACCATAGTGCACCCGCAGAAGATGGTCCAATGGTCCAAGGATCCTAACTAGCAAGGAAGATTTTAGAAATCTCATATCTAGAAAAGATCGTCATTAAGATAAGAGGAAAAAATCTATTTAACAAGGGACATCGCTCTATATAAATATACTAATTAGATAAAACGAAACAACAAACTGACTAGACAAAATCCTTTCTCTCTCTCTCTCCATCTCTCTCTTCCCCCTCTCTGATCTCTTTCTCTCTCTATGTATCTCTCTTTCTCCCCTCTCTCTTTGTATCTCTCTCTCCGTATCTCTCTCTCCCCAATCTCTTTCTCTGTCTCTCTCCCCCCCTCTCTCTCTCTCTCTCCGTCTCTCGCTCTCTGCCTCTCTCCAATCTCTCGCTCTCCGTCTCTCTCTATCTCTATCTCTCTCTTCGCTCTCTCTCTCTCTCTCTTCCCCCCAAGTCCTTCTCCCATCGTCTGCCCCTCAAGTCACAGCCGTCAGTTGCACCCATACATGATCGGTGCATCGCACTCACCCCAATCGGTAGGCAAAGGGACGGCAGTGATCAAGTACAAACTTGTGCCTTTGTCGCTGGCCAATCATAGCCGTTTCTTTGCCTGCCAGTAGGGGATGAGTGTGATGCACTGGTTAGGTATGGGTGCATCAGATGACTATGACTTCGGGGGCAAACGATGGGGTAGATATCTCTCTCTCCGTCTCTCTCTCTGTATCTCACTCTCCCCAATCTCTCTCTCTCTCTCCATATCTCTCTCTTCCCCAGATCTCTCTCTCTCCCCGTATCTCTCTATATATCTATGTAGCTCTCTCTATATATCTCTGTATCTCTCTTTCCCTTTATCACTCTCTCTCTCCGTCTCTCGCTCTCTCTCTCTCTCTCTGGTCTTTCTCTCTCCATCTTACTATCTTCCCCCAAGTCTTTATCCCATCATCTGCCCCCCCCCCCCAAGTCACAGACGTCCGTTGCACCCATACCCAACCGGTGTGTCGCACTCACCCGAACCGACAGACAAAGGGACAGATATGATCAAGTACAAGCTGGTGCCTTTGTCGCTGGCTAATCATAGTCGTTTCTTTGCCTGCCATTTGGGGATGATGTTAGAATTGGTGTGTTCTAAGCTTGTAAAACTTTATATTTTGATCTAATAATAAATGTTGATAGTTATTATATGAGATGTATGTTGTTACGTAACATAATTACACGTTCTTTTAAAAAAACAGAGAGCCATGATTACATGGTAGTCCACTGAGTTGCAGACTGAGTGGATTGGTCCTATAAAATCTAAATAAGTTCGCAGCTATGATTAGGTTGGTCATCTCATCATGATAAGTTGTTGGGAATGACAGTACATGGGATGTCTTCACTATGGTCACACCAGGCACAGTGTCTGTGGCCAAACGGAACTAACACGGTGTACAGATCAGTGAGCAGACACTAGTAGACTAAGTCGTATTTCTGCTTAGGGTAAAACGGTCCTAAACCATAAGGAACCACGTTTGATGGACTAACCAGTTGAGTGGTGCTTTGGCGCACCAATGTATGAGGATCCAGTTACGTGATCCAAAACCACAATGCACTGAGTTACCTGGCTGGCGTTGCATCAATGTGTCACTCCTGCAGGCCATCCACACTCCTGACGGGAGGTGCGTTCCTTGGTCTGACTTACATTGTACCAAATACAGGCCTGGTGGTCATCAGTTTGACTGTTGACTGGGTTTGATTACTCGACGAGGTAATCAGAAGTACAATGTATAGGTCAACCTAGAAGGAACCAAGTCATATGAGCATTCGAGTCTAACGGTGTTCTCCATCACTCGAAGTGCATCATGGCATCAAGTGGAGGGACAGCGAGTTTACCACTACTAAGTGGAGAGCAGGGGTATATGGGAGAACATAGTAAGTCCTGGTGAATTGGAGTGCAACCTGCGTCACACTCTAGGTGGCTACGCAGGTTAACTCAAGCTCAGGGGATCGATGGTACACTCGGATAGTGTGTTAATTGAGCTCAAGTTGGAAGCCATGAACCCTGGTCCCTGATGGTTTCACCTTATCCACATTACATACGGTTCTTGAACCATCTCCTCGGAACACAGTAAGCAGTAAGAGGAAGAAAGAAAGTCTACGCTCCGTGTGTGCTTCGCACTAGTGCACGGTAGATGTGTAACTACATGTGAGTACTAAGAAAAAACCCTAGACCAGTACAGAGGCGCATGTAGTTATCCCTCGCCGTAAGTGAGCTTCGCTACATGGGTACGAAGCACCGGGACATGTTACGAGTTGACTAGTTGACTTTACTAGGGGCACCCTCCGGAAACCTCAATGAATAGTAAAGTTCAATTAAGGATGAGTCGTTAAGTCTCGCACACTAAAAATGGTCATTTAAAGACATAAAGGGCATTTTGATAAAAACACACGCTCCCGTGCCTCACTAGTGGCCGGCCCTAGGTATGGAAGACCTAGTCAAGGTCGCGCCCTATATGTTAGGGATAAGAATCCCCCAATAATAGGGCTGGCCATAGGGATAAAGAGGTTGATTTGAATTAGTCAAATCAAGCCCTAAAAGTGGGGAAAGGATAAAGATAATGGAGAGATATAAGGAGATTCAAAAGGGGTCAACCCTATCCCCTTTGGATCCTAATCCAAAGGGGGTAGGCCGACCTTATAAAAGAGTATAAGGGGAGGGGGTACCGGCCATATATGCTAGCCATACCCAAACCCCCCCTCTCCTCTCTCCTCTCTAGTTCTCTCTCTCATCTTCCTCACTTGCGACTTCGTCTTCCTCACGTAGAGTTTCGGAGAAGAAGAATAGTCGTTCTTCAGAGGCACTCAGAGATCCGAGAGCGACGTTCCATGCATAGTGTGAGATCGAGTAAACAAGAATGTATCGTCTTCCGTCATACAATCGGCTTCTTCGTGGACGATCTTCCGTCTCTATCGACAAAGAAGATAATTCTTCGTGGTTAAAAGATCCGCATGAAAGGTACATATATTCTAACATGTAGATCTAGTGAATTCCATGAATT
This sequence comes from Chamaelirium japonicum, assembly GCA_947650365.1. Classification (NCBI taxonomy): domain Eukaryota; kingdom Viridiplantae; phylum Streptophyta; class Magnoliopsida; order Liliales; family Melanthiaceae; genus Chamaelirium; species Chamaelirium japonicum. Next base: position 12,228,448 of record OX393551.1, read on the forward strand.
GCATGCATGCTAGATATTCATTATGCTAGATTACCGTTAGGATGTTCGGATCACGTGCACACATATGCATGCACATGTAGATTAGTTTTAATCGTGTAACGTGCACCATGAACGGTCTTTCGACCGTTTCCGTTACGAGCCTCTACCATAAGATTTTTTCTAACAATTGGTATCAGATCTACGCTAGTGGTGTGCGTTTTATGACTTTTCATGAAACCATCATGTATGCGCATAATGAGCGCAAGATTTCATCGGGGTTCCTATACATAGATCATGCATATGTGTATATGTTGTTTGTTCTATAAGTTGTGCTTGCAGGGCGCCGCTATAAAATTAATCTAGATATATATTTGCCTACTACTGGGGGTCGGATCCCGAGTTAGCCTTTGTCTGGATTTGCTCTCTATGCGTGTGGATAGGTTTTAGAGCCTTAGATTAGGCGAGTGATGAGGGTTGACCATTCTTAGTTCCCATGGCTTTTTCTAGGCATGTTTTCTTTTATTTCTAGAAAATTATGTACAAGCGAGCACTTGCTCGAAGCATACTAGAACTTTTCGGTTACAGATCGAGAAGAAAGATGTATCAAGGAGATCCACCATCGGGAGCGTAAGCGAAACCCTGGAGGACGAACACGATCCGGCAAAGTGTTCGCAAGCGCGATGAAGGAGCCAGACCGAGGGACCTTGTGAATAAAGTCAGAGAGCATGCGCTGTGCTAATCAGGTTCAGGGGTTAGACCCTGAACTTGATTCAATTGTTTGGTTACTTTCTTAGTTCTTTATATTTCATACCGAACCCCGATGAGATAATCTTATTATCTGTCTTCAGAGGGAAGCCTTTCCCCTCCGATCCGAGCGACCGTATTAGGATAGGATCCCGCTATATAACGCTTATTATTCAGTTGACTTTTGATGATAGTGGGATCTCATCACATATGGTTATGCCACTATTAGGTCAACACCTAACTAGTCGAGTGTGCCTATTTAGCCAGCATCGAAACCTAAGATAAGATGGAGATTCACTGGACATTAACTGTCAAATTTATAAACAATGTGCCATGATTAGTGGAAGTTTCTTCATGTGTGTCTGACCTTAGGTTAGGCTCCAGAGCATTAGTATGATAGCCGAGTTTGCAAAGCATCGATATTCTCAGAATATATAATGTGATCCTTGAATGGAGAAATCCAGTTGAGGTAGGGATTATGATATTTTGAGATCGATTAATGCTAAGCAAAAGGGTTGAAGTGCTAATGAGAGCATGGTGTGACCAGAGTCTAGTATATAGGAGGTCGCTATCTTTGCATTTGCATATACTAATACTCGCAAAATAACCCTCAAATTTAATAAGGGGTGCAAGAGAGGACTTTTAGAGATCCTCTGACATCCACGGCCAATCACTTCGTGCTCAGATGGGAGGGCATAACTCAACATCCCCCTCAGGTGAGAGCTATGTTTTTCTATACCAAGCAAGTTAGTGATCTCCCTCGGGATATGGTGATTATGGGGCCAAAGGTTCAGGGCTTTACTCATCCTTGTGAGGGCTATTTGAATTCTCGTGTCGTAATTGCTTAGCCTCGTGGGTAAGCATCCGAAGTACATGTGAGGCATCCGTTGCTTCGACAATAGTGATCATGTGGCACTGGCCAAAAGATAACCATGATTCATCAAAACCCTTAGTTGGCAGATTTGGATAGGGTCAAGGGGAAGACCTGTGTAAGCGGATGACACTACACACTGCCCTTAGAGCGGGTGAAGCCGATTCCGAGATCTTACATACATGATTAAATTAATCCATAGAGATATCTTCCCTTGAAGGCGGCGCTGACATTTGGATATAATTAGTTTGTTTTAAAAATCCATAAAATGAGTTTTAATGCATTCTCATAATTCAATCTTTTATTTTCAAATGACCAAGTTACACCCCCTGTCCGCTATCCTTAATGACCACAAACTTACCGATCCCAACTATGAGGATTGGAAACGCAATTTATACCTGGTCTTAAAGATTGGTAAACATATGGCAGCCTTAAATGATCCTGAGCCAGATATGTCTGGGCCCAATGCCACAAAGGCACAGTTAAAGGTGTTTACTGACTAGAAGGAATCTAATGAAATGTGTAAATTCTATATTATAGCATCCTTGCAAACAACTCTATAGAAGCAAGTCGAGAAAATGCCCGACGCTTCTGATATGATATTGTATTTGAAGGAGATGTTTGAGGGTTACAATCGCGTTACGCGATACCTCACCATCGAGAAACTCATCGGTACTAAGATGTCTTAAGGGACGCTAGTTCAGAAACACATGCTGAAAATATTTGGGTTCCAGAATGAACTTGCATCCATGGATATTGTACTAGAAGGCGAGGTGGTGACAGACATCTTCCTCTCGTCATTGTCTAGAGCCTTTGAAGGCTTTGTCACCAATTTTAACTTAAACAAGTTGGCAAGGACAATGCAGAGCTTCTAGGAGCTCTCCAGGTAGCTGAGGATGGCTTCAAGCAAAAGGGCGAATCATTATACGTGCAACGCATGATTCTTCAAGAAGTTTGGTAAACCTCATAGCAAAAAATATAAGAAGAAACCTAAGTCAGCACCTATGCAGAACTCTGCAGGGGCCTCTGGATCCAGCGAATCAAAGAAACCGGGCACCAAGTATTTTCGGTATGGCCAGAATAGTCATTGGAAGAAGGACTGCAAGAAGCCTCAGAACGCTGGTGAAGGTAATCTACAACTCTTAGTTATTGAATTATTTCGCTCAAGTAAAAGTTCTTTTGCTAATTGGATTGTGGATTCGAGATCCACTAACCATACTTGTAACCCTCTTCAGAGGTTTCGGGAAAGCAGAATGTTGCTTGATGGAGAGGTGACCTTAAGCATGAGAACTGAGGCCGTTGCTGCTGCTGAAGCTGTTGGAGATGTTACTCTTAGTTTTTCAAATAATAAGACTTTGACTCTTAGAGATGTTTTTTATATCTCGTCCTTGAGATGTAATTTGATTTATGTTTAGTCTTTAGTTAATCAAGGTTATTCATTTTATTTTGAGGCTTCTAGTATATCGTTAAAGCTAAATGGAACTTTTATAATAAGAGGAATGGTTCAAAATAATCTCTATATTATCAGTCCTAATTTTGAAAAAGATAACATAATGACTTCAGCATTTAATGTTAATTCATCTAAGCGTAAGAAACCTTCAGAAAATTTAACCTAATTGTGGCACTTATGACTTGGGCATATTGGCTTAGACAGGATTCATAGGAGGTGAAGGCCGGGCTTCTGGAGACAGATCCTACGGAGATTTTTCTCACCTATGAATCCTGCCTAGAAGGCAAGATGACCAAGAGGTCCTTTAAAGGCAAGAAAGTAAGGGTCACTGAGGTATTGGCGTTAATTTATTCAGATATATGTGGACCGATGAGCGTCAAGGTGATAAGCGGCCATGAGTATTTCATCACTTTTACTGATGATTACTCAAGATATGGTTACATTTTCCTGATGCATCGGAAGTCGGAATCCTTTGACATGTTCAAAAAGTTCAGGGCTGAAGTAGAAAAGCAGACAAGCAAGTGTATAAAAACTCTTTGATCTGATCGAGGTGGTGAGTACATATCTGACGAGTTTATTGGGTATATGGTGGAGCATGGGATAAAATCCCAGTTAACTGCTCGAGGAACCCCACAACATAATAGAGTTTCTGAGAGAATGAATCGTTCGCAGCATGATGAGTTATGCATGTTTACCAACAACCTTTTGGGGATACGCCTTACAGACAGCAGCATATGTTCTGAACCACGTTCCATCTAAATCGATACCTCATACCCCTAGAGAATTGTGGTCAAGGTAAAAGCCAACACTACAGTATTTCAGAATATAGGGATGTCTTGCACATGTGCGAAAAGACAAGAGGGATAAGATGAAGCCGAAGTCCAAAGCACGTCTGTTTGTAAGGTATCCCAAGGAGACTAAAGGCGGACTATTTTATGAATCCTGAGGAAAAGAAGGTAATCGTTTCTACGAATGTCATTTTTCTATAACATGATTATATTATGGACCACAAGCCTGCTAGTAAGGTGGTTCTAGAGAAACTACTGGGTACTAGTACAAAGAGCGCATCCAAAAGCATAATGGGAACTGATATTACAGACACTAATATACCAGACACTATAGCAACTATTCATCCTGTAACACCACCACCACCTCGTCACAGTGGGAGAAGTATTAGATCTCCTGACAGATACTATAGAGAAACCTTATTGGTAGATCCAGAGGGTCAGGAGGATGATCCACTGAGCTACGATGAGTCAGTGGGAGCTTCTAACAGCTCTGACTGGCAAAAGGTCATGGAGACAGAAATTGTATCAATATCTCACAACACTGTCTGGACTCTTGTTACACCATCATCCAACATTAAACCTATTGGGTGTAAGTGGGTGTATAAAAAGAAGAGAGGATTCGATGGTTCCGTTGAGACTTATTAAGGTAGATTAGTTGCCAAGGGTTATACCCAGAAGAAGGAATCGACTTTGACAAGACCTTCTCACCGGTAGCTATGATAAAGTTTGTTCGGATCCTTCTATCCATTACAGTCCATTACAACTAGAAGAACTGACAAATAGATGTCAAGACAACATTTCTCAACGGGGATTTGGATGAAGACATTTATATGATGCAGCCACCAGGTTTTGAGTCAGAGGGTTAGGAGCATCTAGTTTGCAAGTTGCAGAAGTTCATTTATAGACTAAAACAATCATCTAGAAGTTGGAATATTCGTTTTGATCAAGCAATCCAGTCATATGGATTTACTCAAAACATGAGTGACAAAACTACAGTGATGTATTTGATACTTTACGTAGACGATATTCTACTCAATGTGAATGATGTTGGAACATTGTCAACGGTAAATGTCTGGTTGTCAACATAATTCGATATGAAAGACCTAGGTGAAGCGAGTTATACTTTGGGGATCAAGTAACACGAGATCGCTAGAACATGATTCTCTCGCTGTCACATGTCGTGTATATATATAAGGTTATGGCTAGGTTTGATATGCAAAACTCCAAGAAGGATTTTGTGCCATTTAGATATGGCATAAAACTGTCTAAGGATTAAGGTCCTAACACACCTAGGGAGAGAGCAGAAATGCAGAAGGTATCTTAAGCTTCGGCGGTAGGTAGCCTAATATATGTTATACATTGTACAAGGCCAAATATCTGTTTCGTAGTAGGTATGATGGGTCGGTTTCAGTCGAATCCGGGTCTAGATAACTGGACAGCTGTGAAATGTATACTCAAGTACATTCGTATAATAAGAGACTATAAGTTGGTCTACATTGCACAAGAACTGACACCGATTTGATATATAGATTCTGACTTTATGTCAGATTTGGAATCCAAAAAATCGACATTAGGATTTGTGTTTATGTTAGGAAGAGCAGCGGTTAGTTGGCAGAGTGTGAAGCAGAAATGTATCACGGACTCTACCACAGAGGCTGAGTACGTTGCAGCGTGTGAGGTAATCAAAGAAGTGGTATGGCTCAAGAAATTTCTTACGGATTTGAGATATGTACCAGAGGTTCAGTTACCTATTATGCTTTATTGCGATAATAGTGGGGCGGTTGCACAAGCCAAGGAGCCAAGACACCACCAGAAGGGGAAACACATCGAGCGCAAATTCCACTTGATTCGACAGTTTCAAAAGTAAGGGAGAGTAGTGGTGACACAGATTGCATCTGCAGATAATGTTACTGCTCCTTTTATCAAAGCGATACCTACCAAGGCATTCGAGCGACATGTGGACGCGATGGGAGTCAAAACCGTTTTACTTCGCTAGACCAAGTGGGAGATTGTTAGAATTGGTGTATTCTAAGCTTGTAAAACTTTATGTTTTGATCTAATAATAAAGGTTGATAATTATTATATGAGATGTATATTGGTATGTAACATAATTACGTGTTCTTTTAAAGAACAGATAGCCATGGTTACATGGTAGTCCATTGAGTTGAAGACTGAATGGATTGGTCCTATGTAATCTAAATAAGTTCGCAGATATGATTAGGTTGGTCGCCTCATCATGATAAGCTGTTGGGGATGACAATGTTGGAAATAATTCTATGGTAGAGGCCCGCAGCGGAAGCAAAGTGTAGGTCCGAAGACCAGGGATGGTGTGCGTTACATATCAAAAAATTTCATCAAAAAGATCTAGATCTACACGTATGTGTATGAATCTAGGATGACAACTACACGACCCCCTAATGTCGATCTAGTGAAAAGAATAATCTAGCATGTATACATATTATATCTCTACACTAAATCTACATGTTAGAAGTCATACCTCCGTGCGAATTCTTTCACCGCGATAAGTTTCTTCTTTGTCGATAGAGACGGGCTCAGATCTGCTAGATATACCTTCGGTGCAATGGCTATAACTTTCTGCTCCGAACTCCGATTGGACTGAAATTTGGACTACAGGTAGAGAACGTCGAGATGCAACTTTTGCAAGTGGTTTCATGTCGTTTGAAGTTCTGTAGCTCCCGCAGTCACAGAAACGTCACTGATTTTCTGTGCAAAATCTAGACAACAAAAGATTGCGAGAAGCGTCTTCTAGTTCACCCGATCTCACACGATGTACGGCACACCTCGTATACGAGGGGCAATCAACTAATGACATAGGGTGAACTAGAAGGCCGACCCCTTCTCAACGTCGAAGGGAAAAAAACCACGGGGCGGGACGAGAATGCACTAACAAGGCAAACGGTTTACAATCTCTTACCCTGACCCACTTACACCCGGAGAGGATCGGCCTCCCAAAATGCCGACCCCTCAAGTCTCTCTCTCTCCCTCTCTCAAAGTACCGAAAACTCCAGAAAGAATTGAGCAGCACCTTCCCTTCCAGACTTCCAATCCATCTCTTTGAGGGGGTGGACCCCCTTTTATAGTGCTTCGGGTGACAACTGGGGCACTCCAAGCGGGGCGGATTGACGGTGTGTCCCGCAACCTACGCAACTGCCTCGCACGTGGGCGACGTGTCATCTTGGATGCGGTGGGTAGTCACAGCTAGTGATACTTGAATTATCGGTACACCGAAAATCTCGGGAAGTCGGTTGTCCTCCCTTGGTTACCACCCGACCGAGATTTTTTGGAATAACTACTACACCATCATGGAGTGTGATCTTCGGGCCAGCGCTTCGCGAGAATATCAAAACTGTGCTGAGAAAGCGGAACTCCCCCTTTGATCCTTCTGCGTCTCAACCAGCTAAGCCCTTCATGTCGACCCGCCAGCTGACTGCTGTGAGACTGTGGGGGCCAATACTTACATAACTTGGCAAAATGCACGGCCAACACTGCACTCTTCGGATGGGTCTGGGTTGGAACTGGTCAGAATAAAACATCTAAATTTTTTGGATCAAATGTCTTCAAAAAATTTCGAAAATTGAAATTTTCAAAATACTCAGCACCCTACCTATTCCGATCCGATTTTTTTCAGAATTTTTAAAAATCAAAATTTTAGAATTCAGATTTAATTATATGGCACCAATATCTAAAATTTTCAGATCAGTTTCGGATGGAATCGGAATTTCCGTTCCAACTTGCACCCCTAAGCTTACCAAATAAAACACTTCCTCCAGATTAATAAGAACAATGCATAAAATCCCAACCCCCTCTGCTCCCTCGACCTTCCAATCGAATTATAAGCAAAACAAAAGCTCGAACAATCAACCCCCATGGTTTCAAACCAAATTTCAAATGCGTTAAGGGTTCAGCTGGTAAGACACATGCACCTGTGGCCCTGGTCAAGGGATCGAATAAGTGTTACGGCATATTTCCTTTCGCTCTGCAGTGGCGGGCCTCCCTCTCGTCATAGTTATTGGTATGACCAACAACTATAGATGCATTGTGAATGGAACAATTATATGATAACACTAGCCATTTTTATGCTGCTAATGAACTTACAGCCATCCATAATTCCATATTTATACACCAGCTAAGCCTACACTATGATATGTTTATGTCGACTAAAAAAGTAGCCGTACCGCTTAATCCGGTGAGATTTTAAGCCTTGTTACGTTATCTACAACCAAGGAGACGAATTGAAGCAGACAAAAAAGGATTCAGACTGCTCAAAACTTTCTTCTGCGACAAAAAGAAGAAGATCCACCTGCAACACGATCCTACGCCAACATCCACCAGCTCGTACTCCACCAGAGACAGATTGTTGTCCTCCTTCACCGTGAAACCAGTAGGTTCAGTGACCTCGACGCGGCCCCATTTGTCAACCGCGAACCTCATTGACCCCTTGAACATGCCGATCTTTGCGTTGCGGAGGATCACGGTGCTGCCCGGTTCCATTGAATCAACTGTAGAAGATAGGTCACCAACAACAGTTTTTCATACAGACACTGTTCTTTCAAGGATTCTAAACTAGAATGTGCATGATTTCATTACTTCATAATGACAACTGTAAATGTGGTAACAGACAACCCTTTACAGGAAGAAAAAAAATGATACCCTTAAAAGAAATGAATGGCGACAAAGGATCCAGTAAGGCTGACCCCAAATCGATGGGACGTGGCTCGATGGTTATGGTTATGGTACAACTGTAACAAGTTGGCATAAGAACAAACGATCTTGGTTCGCAATACCGATAACTATTCGCAGGAAAGAAATGCTACAATTATCTTAACATATTTACATAATACAGCAGTAGAAACAACTACTTTCAGCTTGATCTGTAAGAAAAAAAATATAATACCAGGCCTTTACTATATGCAAGAATCTAGGACAACACTTGAAATGGTTTATGACTAAAGAAAATAGAATTATGAAAGTTCAAGCAGTGAACGAGAAGGTAATCATGGCCGGATCGATACAAGTAGAAGCATTAGATGACAACTCTAAATAAGATTTTTTTTTATATATTTCATATCTTAATCTTTATTATATAAAGAGAATTGTCCCTAATGACACAAATCAGGCAATACGGCCTACTACCAAGGGCTGGCAATTTCGGACTCGACACGACCCGACATGAAGTTAGCAGGTCTGGGTCAGGGCTAAACGGGCTCGGGTCGTAAATGGGTCGACACGATAGACCCGTTTAATAAACGGGTCGGGTCCGGGTTTAGGGTCTAGACACGGTAGACCTGTTTAAAATTCATCGGGTCGTGTCGGGTTGGGTCTACTCGCAATCCGATACTATAATATATAGTATCAGCGGGTCTATCGGGTAATGTCGGGTTGAGTCGGATCAGGTCAACTAAATAAACCCGTGTGGTAAACGGGTCTAGCGGGTCTTATCGGGTCTACCCGTTTATTAACGGGTCGGGTACAAGTTTAAAATCTAGACACGATTAGTTAAACGGGTTAGGTCCGGATCTAGGGGTTTTGGACACGACCCGAAACGAGACACGACACGAACCCGACCCGACCCATTGCCACCCCTACTTCTACCCTTGCCTTGATTAAGAACAAAATTATACATACAAAATATCAGGGGCATTTTAGTCTTTTTAAGTAAATTTTTTAGAGGAATGGCATCAAATGAATGCCCCCCACGATCTCTTTCATAACGCAACATTCCTTGCTCTTCGCACGAAAGGATAGCATGCGCATGCCCCTATGTACATAATAATATTTCATTATTTCTTAATTTTTGTATAGCACAAAGTTTTCATTTTATATTGGCCCTGTGCTTTTACTTTATAAGGAGTCGTTGCTAAGTGGGTTAGTGCCTTCTTTTCATATTAGGCCTTAAGTAATTTAAGTGGATTTAAGCCTTGGGGGCCTTCTTTTCACATGGGGCCATAGGTGAACGCCGTGAAGGCCTTACGATTTAGCTGTTGATGTGGATAATACTACAAATATTTATTATATTAAGACTAGTACACACCATGATTCCACATTTTCTTAGCATATGCAATATACAAAGATAGCTTCCTGATGAGGCAACTCCATTGTTACCTCCAATACAAGGTAAATACTGCTGATTCCAAACTTCTTCCAAAACATATAAAAAAAATAGCTGAAATTGTATCCAAAAAAAAAAAAGAAAAGAAATTATTGTCTGGTTCTGCAACGGCAAAAGGAAGACTACAGAGGAAGCTTTTTCCATCATTCCATGTGGTGGAATTATACATAAACCATTACCCTAGCAGACATTAATACCAGACATAGGACACCAGGTTCGTATAGCACAGAACTACTAGAATAATGCATAGCCATCACACTCCCATTAAGGTTTGGCAGGATTAAAGCCTGCAGATTTGGATGGCTTCTTGTTCGGCATAATATTGATCTACATGTTATTTGGCATTGCTTGTACAAAGCACTTTCATGTCTTGTAAGCAAAAAGTGTTTTTTGTAGACATTCGCATGTTTTTTTAATAACCAATAAATGCTTTGAAAGGAAAAGGTTTCATCATAACCAATAAATTCTTTGAGGTGAAAAGGAGAAAAAGGCAGCTTACAAGTTATGAAAAAAGCTACAAAGGCTAGCCTCAAGGTTATGGTTATGTGAAGTTAGTAGAACAGGTATAATCACATAAAAGAGAAGAAAACTAACAGCGAAATGATTGCATCTGAATCCATGAATGACCCTGCTCCGGTCCAAAGGTAAAAATAACCAAATTCACAACCAAAAAACTGTAAAAAAGAGAGTTACTTTTTTTTTGATATCCCGAATTTTAGGTCGGATTGAAGCGTTCAGTCACTCAATAGATATACCAGATATGTAATATCTACAACATACACCATCGGTTGATTATTGAACACTAGTTCTTCCATCACGTCTTATTTTATTGATTGATCCTCGACTGTTAGATCTCTGTGATTGTTAATTGCAAAACTTTCCTAGAAAAACTCTCGATCAATGTGTCTAGTGTGGTCATCTGCTAGGGCTGCAACTTGGGCATAACAACCCGAACCAGCGAAACCAACCCGAGCCCAATCCGTATTTGAGCGGGTTTGACTTCATATGGCATATGTAAGGGTTGGGCTTGGGTTGAAAAATACCAACCCGACCTCAACACGGGTTGGGCTTGGACAAAGGCTTCGGTAAACCCGACCCATCCCGCAACCCGATCATTCAGCGACATAATATATATTGAGCAACCTTCGATGAATGGTGTTATTTGTGATGTGATTCCAGTAAGACTACATGCCCTCAATATCTTTTGAACATTATCATGTGTTGTACCATTAAATGTTAATTGATATATCATTTTCCCATATTTGCATGTCATTATGTTAAGCATGTGCTTCGGTGTTTATATCTGAAACTTGTAGTATGGTTCATGTCTATTTGAAGATGCTTATGCAACTTGTTGGATCGTTTATTCACAATAGTATTTTAAAGTGTTCAAAAACCCGGAACTCGGACTTGACAGAAAAGTCCACCGAGTCAAGTAACTCGAAGACTCAACTCGGGCGACTCGGTATATATATATATATATATATATATATATATATATATATATATATATATGTGTGTGTGTGTGTGTGTGTGTGTGTGTGTGTGTGTGTTTAAAACTCAAAATAGTAAGTAGACCGAGTCCCCTGAGTCGGCTTGAGTCACAGCCGGTCCGAGTCGACTCGATTTTTGGCTGAGTAGAGTCGAGTCGAGTCGGACCGAGTTTTGGTACTATGGTATTTTATGTTGATTTTTATACCTTTGAAATATACATGTAAGTTCAGAATAGTTACAAATGCTTAACTTGCAGTTATTGTGTTTCTCCTTTGCCATGTTGAAGCCGACCAACCCGACAAAACCTTGGGTTGGGCTTGGGCGAGTGAACTTCAACCCGATCTTAGGTTGGATTGGGCTTGGGCAGAGAGTTAAAACCAATAAACCCTCGGGTTGAACCAGCCAACCTGGGATGACCTCTCAACCCACCCGCCCAGCCCTATTATCTGTTTGTTGTGTTCCTTTCCCATAGCACAAACTTTTTCTCGCATCTCTTCTAGCATGTGCATATTAGTTTCTATTTTATGACATGAACCATCAAAATAGGCACCAGATTTCCAAGTTCCATGAACTCGAAAGTAGCCTTGATTCCAAGATAGTGCAATTAGATCTAGAGATACAATTGCACTATCTTGGGTTGAGTACTTGAGTGCACAAGCTATAAAGGCATACCATCATGTTTGAGTCAGGTCCGATTCAGTAAATTTGGGCTAGATTTAGTTGGATCGAGTCTGGTTCGGCCTAGTTGGATCCAATTAGATTGACCTGGGTCCGAACCAGGTCCAACCCTGATAAACCAAACAGGATCAAAATACCGACCGGTACGAACCGTACCGGCCGGTTCAAACCGGGAACCGGACCGAACCGCACCGGTATCCAGGCGATACCGGTCGCAGTGGTTAATTCACGTAAATACCGGCCGGTTCGAACCGGTACATGGTATTAAGTGTCATTTTGGGTGGTTTTTTCATTCCGATTTGAAATTTTTGGGCTTCTTTCTTCATTCCCACATGAGGTGAACCTCCATACTAGCTCGATTTGCAAGATTTGAAGCCAAAAACACGGATTTGCAATATCAAAACCACATTTGAAGGTATGTTTTCATAATTTTTTTTATTTTTCTTTTGTTTTGTTGCATTTTTTTTGAAAAATATCAAATAATTATGGTGAAAATGTTGAAATGAGCTAGATCTATGCCATCAATGCTTAGATCTATAGATCTATAAGCAACATCTCCAAATTTGCATGATCGGTTCATGCAAATTTGGGGGTTTTTCAATTTTCTTTTCTTTTTTTGCATTTTTTTAAAAAATAAACCAAATAATTGTGGTGAAAATGTTGATATGGGTTAGATCTATGCCATCAAAGCTTAGATCTATAGATCTATAAGCATAATCTCCAAATTTGCATGATCGGTTCATACAAATTTGGGTTTTTTTCAATTTTCTTTTATTTTTTTGTATTTTTTTAAAAAATAAACCAAATAATTGTGGTGAAAATGTTGATATGGGTTAGATCTATGTCATCAATGCTTAGATCTATAGATCTATAAGCATCATCTCCAAATTTGCATGATCAGTTCATGTAAATTTGGGGGTTTTTTAATTTTCTTTTCTTTTTTTGTATTTTTTTAAAAATAAACCAAATAATTGTGGTGAAAATATTGATATGGGTTAGATCTATGCCATCAAAGCTTAGATCTAAAGATCTATAAGCATAATCTCCAAATTTGCATGATCGGTTAATGCAAATTTGGGTTTTTTTTATTTTTATTTTCTTTTGTTGCTTTTTTTTTGAAAAAAAGCAAATAATTGTGATGATATGGGTCAGATCTATGTCATCAAAGGTTAGATCTATAAGATTTGAAGTATCAACAAATTTGCATGATCGGTTCATGCAAATTTGGATTTTTTTTATTTTTCATTTGTTTTTGTAACATTTTTTTTGAAAAAAAACTAAATAATTATGGTGAAATATATGTACATTGTAAAATGACTTGATTCTTGAATGTTTGAATGTTTTTCAGGAAAATGGTGCAAGAGTATGATCATGCGTGGTCCCATATGGAGGCAGTTGCGGGTTTGAGGCACAAGATTAAGTGCAAGTATTGTGCAAAGGTGCTCAATGGAGGGATAACGAGGCTGAAAGAGCCCTTGGCACATAAAAAAGGCCAAGTAGTTGCATGTCCCAATGTACCCAAGGAGGTTAAAAAAGAAATGCAAGCATTGCTTGACCCTGGAAAACAAAAGAAAGCACAGAAGGAAACTAGCAGGAGACAGGAGCTAGATGCATGTAGAGATGAGATTTGGGGGAGTGAGGATGATGATGATGATTCCCAGATGGAGGCAGCAATAAGAGCTTCTAAGCAGACTGCAAACTGATGAGGAGGCGAGGAGGTTACAGCAAGAGGCAACTATGAGAGCTTCGACTTTTGAGCATGGAGGCGCATCTGGATCCGGTGGATCTAGACCATCTGGTAGCACTGGCAAGGGTATTGGATCATCACAAGGCTTTGGCAGATCTTTACGTCGTGTCCTCAGCTCACGACCCCGTGAGAGGGACGAGGAGGTACATTTGTCGGGGGGGCCTAGGCCGAGAGTAGTGGGTCCGGTTGACCCAATGGCTTGCAGGAGATCGTCATTTACACAGCCTGGTATCAAAGCTGCATTGACTGGGATGCAAAAGAAGGCAAAGGAGATTGTGATGAAGGCAACAGGAAATTTTTTTCTACACAATCGGATTCCACCTCATGTTGCATCGTCACCGTACCTGCAAGGCATGTTTGACACAGTGGCAAGTGTTGGTCCTGGTATTCCGGCTCCTACACCATATGATATAGGACATACATGTGTCCAATATGAGTACAAGGAGGCATTGGAATGGGTTAACAGCTTTAAGGATTGTTGGAAAGAAAAATAATGCACTATTATGTGTGATGGGTGGACAAGCATCAACCGAAGAAGTTTGATTAATTTTCTTGTATATTCATCTTCCGGGACAGTTTTTCTTAAGTCTATTGATGCGACAGACAAAGTGAAGAATGCTGACTATCTGCATACATTAATGAATGAAGTCGTCGAGCAGATAGGTGAAGAATATGTGGTCCAAATCGTGACAGATAACGAAGCCAATTATAAGGCTGCAAGAATGAAACTAATGCAGATTAGGCCGCATATGTTTTGGTCCCCTTGTGCAGCTCATTGCTTGGACCTGATGATTGAAGACATTGGGAAAAAGCCATGGATATCAAAAGCGATTGCAAAGCCAAGAAAAATTACAACGTTCATCTACACCCATAACTTGGTCATTGCATTGATGAAGACTTATACAGATGGTCATGAACTGCTAAGGCCCGGCATAACTAGATTTGCCACTAACTACATTGCTTTAGAGAGCTTGTGGAAGCACAAAATTAGTTTGCAACAGATGTTTCTCTCTCCGGAATGACTAAACTCAAAATATGGGAAGATTACAGAAGGCCCAGCAGCTGATGTGGCAGGGATAGTGCGAAAATTTTTTTTTTGGGATAATGTGAAGGATATTTGTGATATTGTCGAGCCACTTCTATTTGTCTTGCGGCTAGTTGACGGTGACGATAAGCCGACAATGAGAGATATATACGAGGCAATGGACAGAGCCAAGTTGCAAATCCAGGCGAGAACCAGATACTACAAAAAGTATTGGGAGATGATTGATAAAAGGTGGGATCGCCAGCTGCACCATGACCTGCATGCAGCAGGTAATTGAATTATGTATTTCATATTTGTGTAGTGGTTAGCATATGAATAAATATTGTGAAATATGGCTAACTTGTATTCATGAATGTGTAGATTATTTTCTTAATCATATACACCGCTACGTAAATAATTCACGAGAGATCACTGATGAAGTGCACGTAGGATTAAAAGAAACAATAAAGAGATTACTAACGGATGTAAACGATCAGATTGATGACATTACTCAAGTAAGGACTAAGGACATTATTCATCTTTAGGAGATTATTTATTTCTTATAACATAAATCAGTAATGTACATTGTTTTTTATTACAGATTGACTACTATAATCAAGGGTTAGGGAGTTTTGGAGACACTATCGCGAGGCATGCAATAGAGAGATGCAAGCCAGGTAAAAATAATTAAATTTATTTTTTTATATATGGAGGTAATTTCTGATATAATAAAAAGAACTGATTTTATTTTTTTCTTATTTGCAGCGGAGTAGTGGATGAATTATGGAGAAACAGCCCCAGCACTAAGAAAGGTTGCCATCAGAGTTTTGAGCCAAACAACATCTTCTTCGAATTGTGAGCGCAATTGGAGTACATTCTCGTTAATTCACACAAAGTCAAGAAATCGTCTAACTATGAAGAATTTGGAGAAGTTGCTCTTCATCAATTATAATCTAAGGCTTAGAACGAGGACTAAAAAACGATTGGATGCGGAGGAGCAGAGAGTACTCATGTCCAATTAATTTGGACTATATATTTTCGGAGAAGAATGATCCGTTGGCACCTTGGATAGAAGAAGGGGAACTACCAGTGTTAGATGGTAATGAAGCATTAGTACGAGATATACCTGACTTGGATGGTAATGAGCCTCTCAGAGCTGCTGACCAAATGAGATCTTACAGAGGTAGACACCAGACTCAGCCTGAGCGGGAGGCATCACATGAGTCTGATTCTGAGTCCAGCCATCATAGCAGTAGTAGCAGTTCTCTAGGACCTCGGTCGCCTCTTTCTCCACAGTCTCCACGACCATGCCCTGTATACACCGGCAGCACTTATGAAGACAACACATGTGTCTTCGATTCACATAATATGGATTTCGGAGATAGTGGGAATGTTGGTGTTGAACATGGAGGTACTGGGGGTGCAAATGATAGTGGAGTTAGAGAAACCAGAGGACAGTGGCAACAACCTTATTATGGATATGGATATCCTCCACCACACTACCCACCACCATATTATCCTCAGCCGGAGCCAGAATCTTCGATGGGTAGCATTAGGAATTTAGGACTCTCCGTACGAACTCCCAATTTGGGAGTTCATACGGGGAGGCTCAATATCAGTCATTTGTGTATGATTTCTTCTAATATCCGATATTGCCGCCATCCGGTCATCCACGAGGTAATGATGATGATGATGATGAAATGCAACCTGCCCGAAGTTCCATGTGGTACTAAGTTACTCAGTCTAAGTAGGTAAAAATATCTAATTCTCTACTCTTGTAAGTTATGGATATGCATTTTATTTGCTAAACATGTTAGCCTGTTAGGAGTCTTAGGACTAAGAATTTGTGTTTATTACTTTATTATCATATTATGTGAAATTGTAAAACATGACTCATGTACTCGTATTAGTTGTGTAATTCATGTTTGTGCAATGGTTATGAATTGTGTTTTGTAATCCCTAAGCATAATATATTAATACTAGGCTAATCTAACACATACAATTTAATAAATATATCAAATTCCACAATTTAGAATCATACAGTGAAAACAGTGACTTTATAACTTAAAAAGACCGGTTCATACCTATAACTAATTTACTAATGAAAAAAAACATCACAAACC
The DNA here is from genome assembly GCA_947650365.1 of Chamaelirium japonicum. Taxonomy (NCBI): domain Eukaryota; kingdom Viridiplantae; phylum Streptophyta; class Magnoliopsida; order Liliales; family Melanthiaceae; genus Chamaelirium; species Chamaelirium japonicum. The sequence goes on from OX393551.1 coordinate 12,245,476, forward strand.
AGTATTTTAGATTATTCTCGATTTTTTGGTTATTTTTTCAAATTTTTTTGAAACCAAAAATCAATTCACACCAGTATGGACAGGTTCAGACCGATACCGGTTCGTACCGCCCGGTTCGAACCGTTTTTTCGGCCGGCCGATATTTTGTCCGCGACCGGTACTTTTATCCATGAAATCAAATCTGAATCCGAGCATATTTTGGATTCATGGATGTTTCAGTTTGAAAGGCCGATATGTAAGCCAATTAGGCAGAAACATATTGGTTTAACTGAACACTTGAATAATGCTTATTTCATGACACAACAAGTCAATTCCCAGCCCAGCAATAACTAAATCATGATTATGATGAGCATAATGGATCTAAAAACTATTTACACATTCAACAATAAATGGTGAACCCAATCATGATTCAAGAGTTGGGAAAGATATATATTAAAATATGCTAATCCAAAGTTGTTCAGATATATGTATGTGTAAGATTCAGGCATAGATGCTATTAAAAAACTTAAGTTCACTGCAGAACATATAGCGTGTTTCATGTTAAATGTCATCTTTGACCTAGCAAAATGGAACGAGGAATTAATGAAACAAGTATTTACCCATCTAAACATCTTGCTCAAACAAGAACAATTTCGTCTGAAACATGTTAATTATATAGTCAGATCTTGCACCAAAACCAAGGTTCTAAAAAGCGCTAGGCGCTAGTCGGGCGGTGGGGGGCCGCCTAGTGCCTAGGCGGGGCCTAGGCGGCACCTAGGCGTTTTGCCTTTTTTTTAATTATTTTAATTATTATTTTGATATTATAATATATATATATATATATGTTTAAAGATTAATATAAGTTCAAGATTATCCCAAACCATTATTTTAAAGAACAAGTATATAACCATAATTCAAGATTGAGTGATTAACAAGAACAAAAGCAAACATGGTCCGCCTGGCCAGCTTCAGCCCGCCTGGTCCGCCTGGCCAGCCTCAACCCGCCTGGCCCGCCTGATCAGCCTCAGCCCGCCTGGCTCGCCTGGCTCGCCTGGTCCGCCTGGCCAGCCTCAGCCCGCCTAGACCGCCTAGGCGGCCGCCTTGCCCCGCCTGGGAGCTTGGCCGCTTTTTTGGAGCGCCTAGGGCCTAGGCGAGGCGGTGGGGAGCCGCCTAGCGCCTAGGCGGCCGCCTAGACCGCTTTTTAGAACACTGACCAAAACATCATCACACCATATGTTTGATGTGGGTAGGCTCGACAAGAACGCTTTTGAGGGTTTGAGAAAGGTTTTAATGGCGGTGGGATTTGTAGACAAAGAGAGGGGAGAGATCATAAGAGAGAAGAAGAGTAGGAAAAACTCTAGGAATCACCACCTAGGGTTGTTGGTCTCACCACCAACATGGTTGCATATTTCACAGGAAAAGGCCTATTAGGAGTATGACTCAATTTCGCTAAGGGCTATGAATCATAAAACATAAAGGGAACCCTCGTATCATGTGTTTCGACAAGTGTAGAAATTACCATAAAAAGAACTCTGAAAATAACCTAAAAATTAGAAAAATTAATTAAACTAATCCTAATGCAAGTAGGAAACAACTAGTAGTAGTTTATGAGCCTCCATGCAAACTGGTTCTAGCAAATATGGGCTCGAATGCAGGCGCACTCCATTGATACATTTGTTTTAAAATGTGAGCGATTTTAAAGATAAATCAGATACGCTCCCTATAAAGAGAATAGTGCACATAGGACTATAAAGAAACCTTGCCAACAAGTCATAATAGAAAAGGTGTTCTATTATCTCTGCTTATCTCCCAGTCTAAAACTTGTGTCTTGCCTATTTTGGAATGTTTTTTACACCTTATTTCACCAAGTGATCGAATAAATGATGCTTAGAAGACTACGTCGAAACCTATTCCCTAGAAATAATTCCTAAAAAAGAAAAAGAGAGAACAACAGGAGATGAGTGAAGACATTTTGTCTAAGATTAAGCATTAAATTTGACAACACAAGCAAGATGTATCTAGCCATGAGACCAGGACTATGCAAAGGAGCAAAAAATATATATGATGTTTCATGAATATCCTCTCCAAAGATCGTATGGTGGGCTGCCTCGATAGACTCTACCATAACCTGGAGTGCTTGGACAAAACCTATCTCTAGAGTCAAGGCTCCAGCCCAATCTGAACAAGACCGACGGTCTCAACCATGTGCCATCATCGCCAGTCTTCTCCCAAAACACACTCTACTCCTCAAACTCCGAAAGTAGCTAAGAAGAAGCATTACAAGTGCAACAAGTCGATGACTCAACAAATAAAAGTAACAAATAAAACTACACTAACAGAAAGCATTAAATAAAACTACACTAACAGGCCAGGACTAAAAGTAACATAATGCATCTAGTAACACAAATAACAACAATTGTGAGAGTATCATTCATCCAGCAATGGAGATCGAAATATGAAAGAAAGACAAAGCATTTAGAACCAACTGAAACATTGAGCTAACAAACCATAAGCGACGATGGTGAGGAAATCCATACTCTTAAAAGCATGGAAATATGATCAACATATTTCCACTGATTTACACAGAAAAGCTCTGCAACTGCCGAAGCCGCTTGATGGCTGGAGAAATACTCTTCTTACCCTTCCTGCCCTTCTTCACGGAGCTGGTTTTCACCTTAATCTTTTTCACTGTGGGAGGGGTTTCCTTGATGGGACCAGGAGGGATCCCTTTCTTTAGTGCGCTGCCTCTGGGAGTAGCAGACGGCGGCACTCTCAAGAACTGGGGTGGCAAAGGGTTATGCGGCTTCCACACCAGATTGTTCTTCATAGAAAACCTGACCTTCTTAGCACTCTTCTCTCCACTCTTTCCAGCCACGCTTTCCCCGTTTACACTACCTGGGATGACAGAAATATGCCTATCAACGCTCTTGGCTCTCTTTCTCTTCTTCGGCGCAGAAGTAATCACCGGCAATGCCATGCCGGCTTCAGCGGCAACCTTCTCAAACTGCTTCTGAAGATTTGAGATTGTGGGTTCATCAAAGGTGATCAATTTGAGGGTATCCGCTGCATCCCCATCAACAGCCTCTCCATTGGAAACAGTAGCAGCATTATTGATCTCACCGTTCGGTACAACAACATTGCTTTCTGCAGCTGAACCCAGCAACTTCTTCTTAGTCTTGCTCTTTTTCTTGATGTCATCCGATGATTTCTTCAACTTCTTCCTCTTCTTAGATGGTTTGTCCTCCGATCCCAAGTCTCCTGAGTCCATCTCAATCTGTTCAGCGCTCTCAGAGATCACAGAAACCAGCTCTTTCTCTTGAATCCCATTATCCAGCTGCTCGACTGTAATGTGGACTCCAGAATTCTCCAAATCCTTCTCTAATTTCAGAAAGCCATGGTGCAGACCGAAGAGGACTTTCCTATTGCCCTGAATGGTCTCGGAGGCCGATGCGGAATCAAAGAACTTCTTTGAAAGGCCCATCGTCAAAGCAATCTTTCCGAATTTCTCCACTTCACCGCCCAACGCCACATGGGCCCCTGCCATCTCGAGATCCAAAAGCTTCGTCCCATTTTCCAGCAGCCGATCGAAGACATTCACCTTGATCTTGTTCACTAACACCTTATCAGGTGACCTTTCGAGCACCGAATGGAACGGATTCAGCAGTACATCGAGGGTTCCAGGTGCGATTGGGAGGAACTCTGCGATCTCGTCCAAGAAAATCTCGGCGAGGTGGTAATTAACTCCCTGGGCATGGTAATTGTCACTTGAAAGGAGACATTTTTCCGATATGATGCCTATCATGCGGGCCGAGAGGTCGGGATCCCAGGAGTTTTTTCCGAGGAGAAGGAAGAAGTGGCGGAGGAAGCGGCGGATGAGAAGGTAGAACTTGTCCAGGCGGAGGAAATCGATGCCGGCCCACTCTCGGCGGACGGTGGCGAGGAAGGCATCGAGGTAGCGGGTGGCGAGGGGGGCGTCGAGGGCCGGGAGGATTGAAGCGAGGCGGTTGATGAGGTCGAGCTGAGCGGGGAGCTTGTCGGCGTGCCAGATGCAGTAGAAGAGGCCCTTCCAGATCTTCAGGAGGTCTCCGTCGGATGCGGCGGAGGCGGCGGAGGCGGCGGAGGAATGCTCGGAGAACCACGCCGTGAGTAGTCGGACGGCGCGATCCCTGGAGGACTTGTTGCAGGAGGCGAGGCGCTTCGGGATTGATGCGCCGGAGAGGCCGCCGTCCATGGCCTTCGCGGGAGCAGGAACCCTAGATCTGGGATGCGGCTTCGATAGCTAGAATCCGAAGTAGGGGTGTAAAACGGGCCGGGCCGGGCCGGGTCGGCCCTACATATGCAAAGACCGGGGTAGTCCGTCGGGCTGGGCCAGGTGTATATACATATATTGGTAATTTCGGGCCGGGTTTGGATTAAAACTGTGTTTTAATAAAAAAAAATCTTCAAAGGCTAGTGTGTAAGCTCGAACACAAAAAGTGTTTGTTGCCAAAAGCAGTCAGGTGTGTTGCTATCGAATACGACGGTGTGGGTGATGATGGCGATGCCCGGAGGGTGTCTTACCGTCAAAGACGATCCGACTGTGTTTTACCGATAAGTGTGTTGCTGCTAAAGACGATCCGACTGTGTTTTGCCGCCGAAGGCGGCCAGCTGCAGTGCCGACAGGCACAGGCATGCACTAATACAACAACAAAGCGGGAGAAAAATATATTGTAGCACTTATTTGAATCCTTGACCATGGCACGAGGTGCATACATCTTACAAATTGAGCTATTAGTTTGAGATAGAATCACCAAATGCACCAGGGTTAGAAAATCCAACATTGGTGTGGGTTCGAGACAACGGTGGCAAAAGGTGGTGGTGGCAATGGCAGTCGATGATGATGATGATGGCGAATGCAATGTTGGTGGTGGTGGTGACGGTTGCTCGGACAGTTGATGGGCTTCACACTAGTGGGATAATGGAATTAGTATTTATAGTCTATTCAAACAATGGGAATAACATTCCTGCTAATGTGTTGAAGAATATTATTCTCTTACTTTGTTTGATGACCCCGATAAAAAATACCTATCTATCGGATTTATTTTTTCCTAATCGTCCCCGATCACCAATGTTTTTACCATTGACAGTTGTCGTTGCTACTGATTTAACCACCTCTGCTCATTGCCACCATCACCGTTGGATGCCATCATTATCAATTGCCACTGCTACAGCCATCCACCACCATTAGCCACCACAAACCGTCGTTGGCCGCCACAACTGTCATCACTTTTTTAGCATAATCAGAATGCTTTCAAGAATTTTTAATTTCCAACAAAGGCATTCTGAAAAAATTTGTTGGGTTTTTTGCTTATTAAAAGACCAACCCAAAGGTAGAACGTGCAGCAGATTCACCCTGGCATCCGGCAGGGTGTAAGGCTTCGAAGTAGGGGAAGCGGAGATGGCACCAAGTGGATCAACCTTTAAGTTCGACATAGCGAAGTTTGATGGGAATATCAACTTTGCTTGTGGCAAGTGCAAGTCGGGGACATGTTGATCCAAGCAGGGTTGCATAAGACACTGAAGGGTGAGAAGTCGACGGATATGAAGGATTCAGATTGGGCGGAATATGATTTAAAAGTGGCAAGCAGAATTTGGCAATGTTTGGCAAATAACGTCTTTGGCACCGTGTCAAATGCATATCGTCCATTGGCAATATCATCAAACACCAGATGGCGATCTAACACATTTATACCATTGTACAATCTGAGAGGGCCAAAAAATGCATGGCATATCCATAGATCATAACTTTTGAAATGCTTTAAGAATAAGAGTAGGCTCATTCACGTGTCTAGTGTGCATACCTTTCAAGCCACCGCACAGTTTTTTCCAATGTTATTAAAGCCGGACCGGACCATCTGGTCCAAACCGAAAACCGGTGAACTGGAGAGCTAACCAGGCAGCTTAGCTGTTGGACTGCTGCTGGAAATCGAGCCGGTATTGAACCGTCGGGTCGGACAGTTTTAGATAAAAACCGGGTGGCTCGGCTGTTGGACTGAACCGGTAGTTCAAAAAAAGGGTTTTAACTTTTAAGTACCGAAACCCTAAAATAATTGTTGGGTGAGTTTTTTTTTTTTTATCCGCGGCTTTACCTTTCACCCGAGAATACCGAGCGACTGCGGGTGCCGAGTAGACATTTCTTCTTCCTTGCTGATAACCAAATGAGTCGAGCAACTGCCGATTGCCGAGCACCCCCCCCCCCCACACACACACCTTGAGGTCGACTACGACTGGAGAGTGGAGACTCCTCCCCTCACAGCCACAGCCTCCAGGTACTCTCTCTCTCTCTCTCTCTCTCTCTCTCTCTCTCTCTCTCTCTCTCTCTCTCTCTCTCTCTCTCTCTCTCTCTCTCTCTCTCTCTCTCTCTCTCTCTCTCTCTCTCTCTCTCTCTCTCTCGGGCTGAATGGATTCTCTTTTTTTTTTTGGCTTTGACTATGGTTATCAAGGAAGGTCAGCTTTTTTTCTCTCTATCTCATCTTTTTTTTTCATCTTCCTTGACAGGGACCTCTCTCTATCTCTCTTTTCTCTGTTTTTTTTCCATAGATTTTTCATAATTTTTTTGTCTATTTATTATATTTTTTATAATTTTCTCAACTTAATTAAATAGATTAAAATTAAAAACCGGCCATGCAGGTGAACCAGACTGGACCGGCCGGCCGAATCGGACCGGAGCCTTAACCGGTTCATCCTTCGGTTCGGTTCTGACAACATTGGTTTTTCCACCTCCAATGCATGCAGTCGATGCTTTCAAGCATGGTTGTGAAACCTTGCTTCTCCACAAATAAGAGAAGTCGTGCAACATCTTGAGCAGTTGGTGCACATAGATACTCCTCAGAGAAGTAAGCTATCATAGTTTTCACAAACCTCCCAAGGCTCTCGATCACAATGCTTTCCGCAATAGGGAAGTATTTGTCTGCGGAGTCTGCTGGGTCCTCCATGGGCAAGCATCCTCATCACCGCAGTCACCATTTTTAGAGGCGAAAGCCCTAGTTTTCCAGCCGTGTTTTTCCGATAGACAACGTAGAGGTCGTACTGTTCCACTGCCGTATGTTAGAATTTGGAGGAATAATGGTCGGTGCATCTGGAATCTCCGCCGGAACATCTTTGCTGGATACATCAAATTTTTGACAAAGTAATCGTTGAAGCGCATTTGGTGATCAGTAACTAAGTCACACCTAGAGGTGTGCAGGATCGAAACCAAACCCACCAAACCAAACTGACCAATTTTGATCGGTTTCGACACTCAATGGATCGGATAGGATTGGGTTTTTTAAAAACCGACATGATTGGATCGGTTGACGGATTTGTAAATTCAAAACCGACCTAAACCGAACCGAACCGACATATGTATATGCATATAATATTTTATTAAATATATCATATTTTCTCATATACCCTTGCTACCAACAACCATTGCAATACTATAGGATGACTCAAAATCAGTTAAAAATCATATTTAGGCCTCATGATTTAATAACAATTATTATTTTTTAAGTTTGAACTAGATCCTAATAGAAGTGGGGGGGGGGGGAGCCCAATAAGAACATGGTCCAAAGCTTAAATCGACCATCTAATCCATTCCAAACCGACTTAAATTGGATTGGATTCCAATCTTAGTTCGGTTTGGATCGGATTGAAAATCCTCAAAACCGACCAAGATTGGATCAATTTGGGTTTTGCCTAAATAGGTCGGTTTCGAACCGATGCACACCCCTAATCACACCAATGGTTTTGTAGCCTTGAATGGATCATCACCTTCGCCTCTTTAAACGACTAACTTCTTCCTCTTCCTCGAAGTAGCTGATGGCCAACATATCATCGTCAGAGCTGGAGTCTTCAAGGAGCAACATCTTCAAACTGTTGTTCAACATGACGACTAGATAGGAGAAAAAACAAGAAGAAAGAGGGAAGTGTTGAGAGATGAGGGATTTGACGGAAAAAACTATAGTTTATGTTATCAAGGTTGTAATTACTTTAACACACAAGGGTATAAAAGTTAGTTAGATCGTAAATTGGATGAAATTGGTGGGTGAAAAAGTCATTTTCCACTTTGATGAACCAACGGAGGAGGCTCCTAGAGTAGAAAGATTTGAGAAGCCTCCTTAATTGTCAAAATCGGTAACGTGGCACTGGGCTCCTCACTAAAATGGAGGAAGCTGTTGGGAGAAGCTCTTAGTTGTTGGAAGAAAAAAAAAAAGCAAAAATTTGGCTTTTCTTTTCTCATTTCTTCAGGCTTTTGGCATGAAAATTTATGCTTTTTTTTAATGAAAAACCAATTTCATAAAAAAAAAAATTGTGGGAACCATATATTCATTGCTCCCAAGACTAAACTACAGAGAATATAGAGAGAGAATGAGCAGCCATGTTCACCTCCCACCCAACATGACTGATTGTTAGCCGCGGGTGTCGGGTTTTAAGGTATCGACAGTCCCGGATGATGGTTCGGAACCTCCGAGCGTCAGATTCTGGTTCCTTTGGAAGATTTATCTGAGCGATGGCACCTCCTTCAATGATAATGTTCCATTCCAGACGCTGAAAGCTCCAGAGTCGCCGATTAAAATTCAATCCATAGCTTCACTCTGAAGTTAAAGAGAGCAAATAGTCATGAGAGCATTAAAATTCAAAACACAGCATCATTTTAATTCGGCGGAACTCTGACAATAATAAAAAAAAAGGCTTCTGCTTCTGGGGAAAATAAAAGCAATGCTATCCAACCATCCCATTTAACATCCAGAATTTTACATCCTGGCACCCGATGAAATCCATCCCTTCGCCTGCTGCCTATCGGGGTAAGTGTGATCTGCCCATTAGCCTTCGGCAGTGCAATAGACGGCTCTAATCAAGAGCCACCCACACCCAAGATGTAAAAATCTGTAGGTAAAGCCGGATGGTCGAAAAACGCATTTTTCACCAAAAAATAACCTCAGCATCATCATCTAAATCGTATCCCACCGAGAAGACGTCGACTTATAAAGAAGGTTGAAAATTATTTTCTGACCGACAGTTAACCTGACGTCAACCATCTAAAATCGGTGCCGAAAACCTCACCAAGGCAACTTGAAAAGAAAAGCTGTATGCCAAGAAATTATGGCCGGTTGGCGGGTATGGGAAACAGATCTGTTGGCTACACGGTTTAAGATCATGCTACTAGGGCAGAATGCCAGATTACATATTGGGAATTGCACTCATCTTTGTTGCACAAACTATAAAAGCCAAAATCAGGAAGAAAAAAACACCCCCCAGGGGAAATTTCAAAAAGGAAATTACAATTCAAAAATTATAGATCTCAATCCTAAACCGGAAAAAAATATTTAAATAATACAGAAGGAAAACGAAAATGAAGACATAACCATAGCCATAAAACCATGCCCCATCTATTTGGGGATCAGCTTTATGAATCCTTCGCCATTCATTTTTATTTAGGGACAGACAGAAACCATGAGCAGAACATATGACATACATCAAAAGGGAGAGGTGGGTATACCTAACAGTTAATCTTGATCGATGTTTTCAAGAACTGGTATCCTTCGAAACCTCGCTCCTAACCGTGTATCTGAAGTTCTGGTTGGAGGTGCGCATCCTGATCTTCTCCGTTTCGATAGAAAACCTTCGCCTGATATTGAATCAAACAGAAATCCCATTTCCATTTTTCCCTGTTTCTTCTTATCGGCCTCCACTTTCAAGAAACTGACAAAAAGAGAAGAAAAAAAAAAGAATGTGAAAAACAACCTTCCAGCAGTGACCAAAGTAGCCTTCCATGACTAAATTTCATGCTGGCAGACAGAGAACAGAAGCATTACAGATTAGAAGCTACTTGATTCGATAGCACATGAACACCAGAAAAGAAGCACATGCTAGACCTGGAGGGCCTCTAATTGAATGAAAACCTACTAAAAAGGAGGATCACATGCATGTTTTTTTTTTTTGAAGGGCCACCATAGTGGTCAGTACATCACCTGTAAGTGCCCCAGCACAAGATAGACCAAGGATCGAAACTCACCAAAGGAGCGAGAGAAATGCCCTGCTAAAAATGAGGACAGCATGCATGCTGATTTAACATAAAAAAAGCAGAAGTCTTAGCTAAATAAATACCATTTAAAATTCTTCAAAAAAAACACCATTTAAACAACCATCCCTAGTTCCCTACCGAAGAAAAAGGCCATAGCGTGTGATAATATAAGGTGATAACATAAAGTATTAAACGCAACCTTCTCTACCGTTAGATGAAAAAACAATAGTCCATATACTATGAGAGTTTCATGCCATTAGGATAATCTAATAACGAAACATACAATTACTAAGAAAACATAACAGCACCAGGGCAATTAAGAAACAAGGGGGACAAACATGAGACAGCTGGAAGTAGGCATGTCAAAGCACAGGGCCAAGGCAGGGTTGGGGTCAAACTGGGCCCGACCCTTTATTTTAGGGGACAAGCCCTAGCCCTTCATGGCCGGAAAATGATGGCCTTCAAAGGCCATGGTCGGGCCAAGGTTGAGCAAGAGTTAGGTTAATGTCATTAAGATAAGGATTATCATCAAGTTTATTTAACCATTTAGGTCATAAAGGTAAGGGTTATTTTTTTTTCTTCCCTAAACTACTCATGTACCATTGTCTTGTGACCTTTGGTAGTCATTCAAAACCATTGTTCTATATCCGCGGAATTATACCAACAATACAACTTAAAGTATCATCAGTCTTCCGAGTATTATATGACACTTATAATACTAATATATCTGAACTTGAGAACTCCAATTCCTACAGGGCCATAATGAGTGACCAACAAATGACTGATAAGTCCCAATTAGTCATTGGGCCCCTCAATAAGTATTATATATTTATAATAATTTATGTATATGGAGGGCAGGGCCAGATTGTAGCTTTCCCTAGCCCGGCCCTCATCATGGAGGGCTTATGAAAACTGATCCCAGCCCGACCCTCTGGCCCTTGGAGGGGTATGGCTTTGGCCGGGCCGGGCAGGTTACCCTCTCCAAAGGGCCAAATTGATATGCCTAGTTGGAAAACATGAAAGTTCTAGACTTCTAGGACAAAGTAATGTGAAACCCATGATGATGAACCACTTTCAAGACGGTGTAAGTCGAGGCCAAAAAATAACTATTAGAGATAGGAAACCATTGAACAATAGATAAATCAGGCAAGGACAAAAAGGAATTTATGCAAATGTGACTGAAGAATGGACATCCAAGGGCCAAGAGGTTAAGATCCGATGTAGCCAATAGAAAGCTTGATTAGATCTCATGACCAATGAAGGGACTTGAGAACAACGATACATCGATAGTTTAGAATGGGGCCTATACAAATTTATGCAACTATGCAAGCAAATGAACCATATATTGACAGTAGCTCATCAAGTTCATTACAGAAAAGTAAATAGACTTCGTAAGTACATGATCAGCTAAGAAGCATGAATACGTAATACGGGTACGACACGATACGGGTATGACGATACAACAAATCCCAAAAACTAGGATACAAGTATACAACAATTAAATAATTATATATATATGAAAAATAAAATTAATTAATTAATTAAACATAACATATGAAATAGACCAAAAAAAACCAATAACACATTCAATGATCTAATTATAATCCATAACTCATAACAAGATACTATGATATTAATTATATCAAGTCCACATTCATGCATCAATGATTCATTCATTAGTTATTACAAATGCCAAAAATTCAAAAGACTCAAAGCAAAACTAAACATCCACCAAGTTAATACATCATGTCTTCATAATAAACATTTAAAACACAAGAAAGAAACCTCAAACCACTTTTCATTTCAACCCAACTTCAAGGAGCTCATCATCATTAGCACCGCTGTCATCGGTAAATAATACAACCTCCAAATCCGGTTTGTCGAGGGAAAGATTTGCAATCTTAAGTATCTACTATTCACACACCTTCCAATGAATCAAATGTATCCCCGCCAACTAGGTCTGTCAACGGAGAGGATCTTGATCCGAATCCGATCCGAATAACCCAGATCTGATAGTAATTTTTTAATTCGCTATCCAATTAAAAATGATCCGATTCGAAACATAATCGGATCGGATCCAGGTTTACCCTGATCCGGTTCGATTAAGATCCGATCCAACACTATCTAACATAATCATTGAACAACAGCCATTGGATCTAGGTATTATGATTATGAAGGGCTTAGATTTAAAACCTAACCTATCTATTATATAAACTTTGACAAGTGCCCTCTTTACCTAACCTCTCTATTATATTCTTTGGATTGAAAAAGAAAATAAATAGAACTTGTTTTGAATCCATAATTTGAGGATGGTTTAGTAATTTTTCTTTTTTTGTTTCTAAACGGATATTTAGATTCGTATCTGGGATTATCCAATGGATTCAGACTCAAACAAAAGGTTGCAATATCCATCGGATATTGGATCGGGCGGATTACTGTTAGGATCGGATTCGGATATAACCTAATCCGACCCTATGACAGGCCTACCGCCGACATTCCACATCTTAGTCTCACGTTCCTTGTATTGTTGACCTCTCCTTGATAGAGGCGAAGATTGTTGTGGACAAATACCGAGTCTTCGGCTCTTTGAAGTATGATTTTGTTCATTTTCAATAAGTGTTAGAAAGAGTAGGTACTCTAATTCCACTCGCAACATAAGGAAGAGTTTTTTGGATATGGTGCGTATTTGAGCCGTATCCAAAACCAGTTTTTTTTTAAAAAAAAAATAGGATATGTTTTTGCCATATCGGATACCTATCGGATCGTATCCTAGTCGTATTGATATCTGATATGGGTATAGGGCCTCGTTCGGAGTATTCGTGCTTCCTAGATTACCAGATATCTACACTAGGGCTGGGACTTGGTCCGGACGAACCCGAGCAACCCGACCAAATTCTGAATTTGGACAATCACGGACAACAATATTTGAGAATTTGGACGGGCATGGGCAAATTTTTTTTGCCCGAATTTGAATTTAGGCAAACATGGTCACCCATATGACCAACCCGAGCAACCCGAAGAACCCGAGGAATATATATATATATATATATATATATATATATATATATATATATATATATATATATATATATATATATATATATATAAAGATTGAGGGATTAATAGAAATGCACATATTCTCTACAATCAAGTTAAACTTGTAATATTCTTCATTGCACGGTTGACACCGATTTTTTTTTTTTTGTTCAAGTGAGGAAGCTCCATATTGATTGATGTAAATTTTAGATCGGACGTACCTCTACTTTTTAGTAAACGGTCCGGACGAACCCGAGCAACCCGAGGAACCCGATGAACTTCCATGGTCCAAACACGGGCAAACTCTCTACAAGTTCCCCGGGCAACTCGGGCAATTTGGGCAAACGCAATGTAACTTGGTCCAAACACGGTCAGACCTCCAAACCCGACCAACCCGACCATGTCCACCCCTAATCTACACTCTACAGTATAAGATGACCTTATCACAAAAAACACCATGTAATAAGCCATTTTTAAAAAAAACAGAATCAAACACCGACTTTGCTTATGTGTTTGAGTTGGGTTAAAAACTGTAAAAAAAAATAGGGATCCTTTAAAACGTGCTTTAAAAAAAATGGGTTTTTTGTGACTATGCTCTTTCGTGTGGCCGTTCTTAATATAGTCTCAACATGAGAAAAGGGAGGGAGCATTTACACATTTGAGGAAGGAGATAGAGGCATTTATCCAACCAATCACTTTCTACTATTTACTATTTAGGCATTTATCCAAGCCTTTCTAGAAGAATCTTTGGCCTCCATCTCCTTCCTCAAATGTGTAAATGTGCCCTCCCTTTTCTCATGGAGACTATATTAATGGCCATACAAAAGAGCATAGCCGTAAAAAATACCATTTTTAAAAAAGCGTGTTTTAAATGCGATTTAAAGGGTCCCTGATTATTTACAATTTTTAACCCGACTCAAACACATCACCAAAGTCGGTGTTTGATTCTAGTTTTTTTTTTTAAATGGTGTATTACACGGTGTTTTTTGTGATAAGGTCATCTTATACTATAGATGTCTAGTAATCTAGGAAGTACGAATACTCTGGAAGAGGCCCTGTACTCGTATCAAATACATATCAGATATCGATACGACTAGGATATGACCTTATAGGTATCCGATACGACAAAAAAGTATCCGGATTTTTTTTAAAAAAAAAACCAGTTTTGGATACAGCCCGAATACGCACCGTATCCGAAAAAATCTTCCTTATGTTGCAAGCAGAAGTGGAGTACCTACTCTTTCATAAGCTCATCGAAAATGAACAATTATCTTTAAATCCTTATATAGAACTCCCCTTTTGATCATGCTCTCCTTTTCATCCATATTAGAGTAATTCAATCAAGACTTAATTTATCAAATAATAATCCTTCTTTCTTAAAATTAGAAAAATTTACATTTTAAAGATTAAAATAAATATGAGTGGATGACTTGCTAGTAAAAGTTAATAGAAATTAATAAACATTAATAGCAGTAATCCTTTATTTAAATGAAGCTATGGTAATGAACGAGAAACATAGTTACTTCTCTTATAACCTTTGTGGCATTTAATTATTTCTACTTGAACTTATTACTCTATTTTTTTTGGTTGTATGAACAGTTTTTGCATGATCACAAGAACACTATAAAAATAATGTAGAACCGACAAAAAGAAAAGGAGAATACCACATTCCGATACTCATACAATTATACAACGCACACCAGCCTCGAGCCTATGGTTTTGCAAAATGAAGGTGTCAAAAGAGTTTCTAAGGCAATCCCTGATTAAACAATGCCTCCTTTTACCTCAACTACTCCCAAGAGCAACAGGTAACCTATTTGCCTTCCGGATAAAATGATCAATTGCTACAAACCACATTGAATATATGTTGATGCAACTAGCCAATGGATCTCACCATTAGATCAATATACATCATTAGTTGGAAGATACTCAAGAACACAATGGATCCATGGCATTCCATGGAATAGTTACATACTAAGTAAAAACATTAGAGTTGAATAAAGTGTTTGAGCAACACGCCTTAAGGTCCTTAACATCTGTTTCTTAAAGGCAATGTTACATGGTTTCTTGCTTCCATAACAATAAAGATGTGTGAGCAAGTCTCCAGCAGGCGCAACATGTTAGACTCTTGGAAACACGTGTAAAAGATAATATTTTTAAATTAATAGGACTCTAAAGAAATAAACTTAAATTAGGCTATAAAACATTCCATGATAGCCATGAAGAAGCAAATGATAAAAGTAGTTAATTTCTTTTTTATTTTATGTTTGACAACTTTTTAAGAAATATCATCATCATCCAAGTTCTATCCCATTAAGATGGAGTCAAAAGTACAATGCATACATATTACTTATTTTGAAAGCATAAATTAAAATAATTGATAGAAGATTAGAGATATAGACGAGGATATATCCAATAGAATTAGACTTGGTTGGGTGAACTGGAGGGGAGCTTTGGGAGTGCTATGTGATCGACGTATGACTTTTCAAACTAAAGGGTAAAATTTATACAACAACAATAAGGCCACAATGTTATATGGTTCAGAAAGTCGGGACATAAAGATGCTCAAGCACACAAGATGAGTATGACATAGATGAGGATGTTGAGTGGATGTGCGAAAAAACTAGAAGGGATAGAGTGAAATAATTAGTATATATTAGGAAGTGTTTGGAGTAGAACACAATAAGATGATACATGCATGCACTGGAAGTCTGGAACAAAGGCGGACCATGTAAGAAAAGGGTCTCGGATTTTTGTGGAAGGTTCAAGAAGGAGGAGAGCTAAAATAACATTGATGAAAGTTGTTAGAAAAAATATAAAAAAACTTTGTGATAACAAAGACAGCCCTTAACCAAAATGATTATGAAGAATTCATAAATCAAACCTCAAATAGATGGGACAAGGTTCGATTGTTACGGCTATAGAAAAATATTCTTTGTAACAGCGAGTCTTTGAAGCGTGATTTCTTGTTTGGCCCAGTTAGAGTCTCCAACATTTGTCCAACTTTGACTACTATTTTCAGGTTCATTCAACAATGGTTCAAAGATTCCCATGTATGACATTGTTGAAACAATGGTGGTAACTCAAAAGAAACATAGGTAGGGTGAAAGAACATTATCCAATTTTTGTTCCCCATGTTGTAAGTTTAAATCAAGAAAAACCTTGTTTAAACAGCTGGTCTCTAAGTCATTAAATTATATAATCAGACAACAAAGTATATACCAACAAGTCCAAGAAATGGAGGTCAAAGTTTATAAAATGTAATCCCTGTAATAATATTTAAAGTCAGAAGTGATAGCAATATGTAATCATAACCGTTCGGAAGATATAAGTTTTTATCTAAGAGGCAATTGCAAAAAGTTTACCGTTCCCGAATTATTTTGAAGGCTTCTTTTGTTGCATAAGGTAATCCTGTCTTTGGGTCACGGTACCTGAAAAATCAAAGAACAATAATTCAACTTCGAGAGAGAGAGAGAGAGATCCATGTGATTATGCTATCCTCAGTTTATGTTCAGATTTTTTTTTTGTGCTTCATATCATGCAAACAATCGAGTCAACAAAATCAAAGACCCAATATGGAAGCAGAGCCAGATAGTATCAAACTATCAATATGTCTAGACAGTAAAGAAGCATGTATTTAAGAAAACAGGTAAGCAATATTATCAAAAGCACAAGCACAATGTAAGCGAGATGACCTCCAGAGCACATATGC
Source organism: Chamaelirium japonicum (assembly GCA_947650365.1). Taxonomy (NCBI): domain Eukaryota; kingdom Viridiplantae; phylum Streptophyta; class Magnoliopsida; order Liliales; family Melanthiaceae; genus Chamaelirium; species Chamaelirium japonicum. The sequence goes on from OX393551.1 coordinate 12,262,248, forward strand.
GAGTATACGATTTCATTTTTACTCGTTTGAAAATTGCAAAAAAAACCTTACGAAAAAGAAAATATGAAAAAAAAATTGTATATATGGTTGCAGTGTGGGTCGCCTATATGGTCGCATATGCAAGTGAATACTTTTGTATATGGTCGTATATGCTGAAATCTCATACGCAGTGACCACATGTAGTTTGGTGTTGCATATGAGACCACTTTTGACTACAATGCAGGTAAAGACTAAAGACCACCATCAACTAAAAGAAAAGTACACATAAGACTATCAAATTCAAACAGGTGATATAAGATTAGTTCTGCGGCTGATATTTTGCATTCCTTACATAATTGTAGGGTATTAAAGTATTTCAGAAACAAGATTTGATCCTGGCTTAATCCCGAAAATTTTCAATGTCATAAATTGACAATCACACGTAGGAAGAAAGCAATCTTCCACCAGAAAAAGAAAGAAAAAAAGCAATCTAAACTTATATTTCGGCGCCTAATCAATAAAAGATAGCACAGTTGAACTTTTTTTTGTTCTGATGACACTTGTGTACATAAAAAAGAATCTAAGGGTTAACTTACAATTTGAATATTCAATGTTTCACGATAGATAGATTAAAATACAAATTTTTCCATAATGTAGACACATCTAGAATGAATATGCAAACAATAGAAACCTTGATGCATTATCAGAAAGGATAATTCTGAATGAATATGGAAAAGAGCAGCAGGAAGAAATGGAGGATGTCTGATAGGAAAAACAACAATGAAACATGCATGCAGGAGAACGAAAATAAGTTGGCATACCACCTAGGCATGCATGCAAGAACTTCACCATGCTCTCATTCATTATAATTCCACCAATTACCTACCTACTCTACCAAGTGCATACTTAAAAATGCAATACAACATACAATTGACACTGACATGCTCGCCAATTTGTGAAGTAAGATCATAACAGGTGGTCCACATGCAAATTTAGATAAGAATACCAAAATAAATGCCTAGAATAATTTTTCTGCAGTTAAAAAATACATACTTGGCAGGCAATCCAGTAACAACGCAGGCCGACTTCTGAGGATCTGCAGAAAAGGCCAAATTGCATCAGTCAAAATAAGGAACGATGTCCAAACATAGTTACCAAATCGGCGTATCGATCCAAAGTCGTAGCAAACAGGAAAAAAACTCATTTAAACAAAAAAAAACATATGTACGCGTTTTATACACTTTTAAAACGTGTAATACGGGAAAAATACGTATAAAACGTGTTGGGTTTGGTTCGGATTTAAATTAGGTTTGGGTTTTATTTTTGAATCCGCCTGTAGGTGTTAAAAGACAGGCAGGCCGTGGGTTTAGGGTTTTATTGGCCTCTCCTTTGCTATCGATGCGAGCCTGCGGCTATGCGAGAGATCGAGAGACGGCTAAGCCACTAAGGAGTAGAGCCCAATGCTGACTCTCCTCTCCTCTTTTCCCTCCTTGGCCGTTTGACGAGGCAAACTGCGGAGGAGCAGCCGCTTGTATAATTTTTAAGATTTTTTTTGTTTTTTTTCCTATGTTTCCCCTTTTTCTGTTTTCATCTTATCTTTTCGATTTTTTCCCTTTCCGTTTTTTTCCCGATTTTCGACTTGGTAACTATGTGTCCAAAGAGTGTTGGTACCATTAAATGTCGGAAATTATTTTGTCCTTACTAGTACAAGTAAGCTAAGCATTGAGGCATGAAAAACTATTAAGCCTTATGGTTAACAAAAGCCTATCATATTTATGGTTAGCATGCGGTTCTGTTGATATTCCATGTATGAGGGTGTCCTTCAAGTAAAAAGATGGCTGGGGAAGGTTAAGATGTAGCCACATATTTTTGAAAATATTGATGGTGCATGATCCTTATATCAGCATGGTTCTCCTAACTGCGTGAAAAACAAGCTAGTCTCATAGGAACTGATCTTGATTATGCGACCTGAAAATAGTTAGGCTAAATTTATGAAGTTTAGTATAAGCATAACCAAAGTACTGAGCTAAGAACAGTGGGCATACAGCAGAAGCCTGAAATATGAATACCAAAGAAGTTAAAGAAGACTAGAGAAATGGTTGAAAAGAGATTAGAAAAAAGGGTTCAAAGAGTTGAGAGGGGTAAGAATTGATCAGTTTGAGTCTCATTAACTGGGTTATAGCTTAGATTGAAACCAATTAAAAGAAGGAATTAGACAATAGAGAGGATTGATAAATGTAGCTCTGAGTAACAGTTTGGTGAAAAAGAAGGAATTAGACAGTAGAGAAGGATTGATGAAATGTAGATCTGAGTAACAGTTTGGTGAAAGAAGTAAAAGAAAGAAAAAATATAAGTTGAACCCAAGAATAAAAAAACTTCACAGAAAAAATTTTTGATGGACTACCTTGTTGAAAGAGAAGAAGAATAACCAAAGTAGTCATATATATTCAATAGAATCTCCTAAGAATGTAAAGAAGAAGAATAAATATTTAGCCAAGATGGTTCTTTTTCTTGACCACAGAAAGTTTCCAAGAATTCACGGGTGCTCTCGTCGACATTACCAGGCTATGCCATGGTATAGCTTCATTATAATTGGGCACTGTTCTTTGGGTAAAGAGAAATATATTCCTTATAAATTGCCAGTTTTAATTATTCTCATATCGAAAGCTTCAGTTCAGAATCAATAGAGACAATTTAATAACTCTGAGACAGAACCCAAATTACTTCGAAGAATTACAACTAAAAAGGCTAAAAGCTCTAAACTGATCCAAAAAACATCTTCTTGGAAGTTTTATATGTCCGGGTTTACTTCCAGTTGGGGCTTTCCAAACTAAGGCTCATACGGCTTTGAGTCTTTAGAGTTTTCTTCCAATTAGTAGATTACTACAATCTTCTCCATTTATTTCTTGTCATCATAAAATCAAGCATGGCTCACTCATCGAGAATTGATCTAGAGACTTGATTGCAAAATGATCAAAGTAATTTGATGATATCCTTCATGTATCTGAATAATCAAGGGGTGGCAAAACTTATCAGTAATGCCATTTGATTTTTATCATCATCAATAGAAAGTATGCAAAATTGGATGGATGGAATCTAACAAGGTTGTGACATGTGAACCCTAAGGCACAACCATCACTAGCTTATGTCAGCTCTATTAAGCCCAACAAGTATCTAGAAATATGTGCATGAATTAGGTTGTTAGCCCAACCATATTACACTTGTGCGACCGTCAGACACGTCCGTTGAAATGAACCCATAGGCTGCACACGATTGATCATATGCGCGCAAGTGCTAGCCACTTCAGTTTGATATCATGTGACTTTCGGGTGACCTTTCATGACCGAGCCACTTGGCTCGACTGGACATGTGCCTGACAAGAGCCTTCTTGGGTGGCAGCACAGGACTCTCACGTGTGCCATAACGTGAGTCAACTCATCTCGGCAACATGCGACCTTATGTGCATCAAAGGGAGCCATATGCCATCAAGTGACTAACTGACTATCATATGCAGCTGATAGGAGCCCCTAAGACTCACCCCCTGTGACCACCATGTGCACATAGACGAACTACAACGATGCACCAAACTCGTGCCTCAAACATGAACCGGGTCCTAAACAGCCCGACTGACCGAACCAAACCCAACTGCGTCGAGCTGAATCTCAAGCCGACCACAGTGCGAACCGGGACCAAGCCTAGGTCGAACCGAGTTTGAACTTGGGTGACCCAAAAAGGGGACTTGACAACAATGGCGCCATGCAGTGCAGAGTGCACTGGCAAAGCACCCATTGCGTTCTTTAGAATGTGTGAGCATGCGTACTCACATGTGGCCAAAGGTTCTATATACGTTCAAGCAAAACATGTCATGTAGGAGATTTGAAACCTAAAACATCTAGCATGCAAGCCAAGACCCCAACAACCATGCCTATTTCTGTTGGCGGAAAAGAAATGCAATGCATGCTTACAAAGCATTAGTTTTCAAACATTGTTTTGGAGAAAACTTTGAGAAAAATAACAAAGCTCATGTTAAGGCACAAACCCTCAAATAGAAACTAATAGTCCTCGGACATTTACCCTCTAACTGCATACTAAATCTCAGATGATCAAAACGAAAATCATGTATCAACTTGCACTATAGAATGAATGATATGTTAGCCTGTTATACAAAATAGGCTTCTAAACTCAATGTCCAAAGAGAAAAAATTACAAAAAAAAGTTTTTCATCATGCAAAGGATATCATTAGATCAATATCCACATATAGGGCCATGGTAACAAGGTGTTATTGTCAGACACAATACCCACCAACATAGTTAGCTTCTATAATTATATTATACTTAGATCAATGTTTTCTTTAAGTCCCCTCATCGCTTTAGTTCCCTTCAAAACAAATTTAGGCCCCTCTGAACCATCCTAGCCTTCACTGTACAGGACCAAGTAAAACCAAATGAAATGCAGCAATTTTTGAAAGAGTAGAAACTGAATCGCGCAAAATTGATGACAAGAACAGAAGAATTCTCCATAGAGAATGCAGAGCAACAATAATATATGTAGATTATCGTCTTTAACGTCATCCTGCATTAAGCTCTACCTAAAATCTACAAAAAAAATATATATTGAAAGGTGAACTCACTTTGTATGTAATTGAAAAGTACTGGTAGAGATAGATACTTCAATATACTTACATGGCACTGATGCAGTACAAATTTCTGACTGAAACGACGCCCCCTTGCTGAATTCTAAAATTGATTTACCTAGAAATTCCAGATGTTATGTCATAACATCGAGATAAATATCCATGAAACTTAGAGCAGAATTTGTGAAGCAGCATTCTGATTGAAACTTAAACTAATAAACATCTGACTGAACCAAAAAAAACAAGCAAAACCAGTCAACTGCGACACCATACTATAATTCTGATCTTATTCAACAAAAGAAAATTTTGAGAAAAGACTCACCGTCTCTGGAAGAAAATCGTATTTGAGGGCCATTATAAACAGCTTTATGTACAACAGCTCTTTTCTTAACTTCTTCCTCCCTTGCTAGCACACGTTCCAAATTTCTCAAGTTCATAATTTCTGAAAACTTTCGTTACATATCAATGCCATAATTCAGAAGCCTTCACACTGCTGAAATGAATGCTATAATGTAAACCTGTTTGAGCTGCTTCTAAAAGCATTTCTTCTTGGGTCATCCGCTTCTCCTCACCCTCCTTTTTCCTTTTTATCGGCTGCAGTTGCAGTTGGATTCCCAGAATCAAAATAAATTTGAAAGAAGATCAAATAACTCTTCAAATTAGATAATATTATCAGGAAAGATTTAGCCTGTACCTAGAATATAATTCACTCCCACGTTGTGAACAACCATGCAGAAGACAGCAAAAAAAGCTCATAAATATATTTCCAGTAAAGATTGTAAACCCCTATCAAAAACAATTGCAGGAAATGTGCCAATCACATATCTGGTTGTAGAAAGGTGTTCCTAATATGAAACAGAAATAGGTGAGGTCAACCTGAATTATGAAGACAGTCCATGGTTCATCGAAACAATGGGGAAGAAATTCCATGATGGAACACTCTTTCATTATCATCTAGCCTTACCTCATGCTTTCTAAAGATGCAAAAAGGTATTTTGATACAATGTTGTGGACGCATATTCCTGATCAATCAGAACCAGCGCCGGATCAATGATTCATGATATCAAAGTTTCAATCTGATGGTTCAATAGCAAGAAGGGACAGTTTTGAGCTCCATCAACTCTTCTTAAAATTAGCCGATCAAAGATGAAGATGATGATTATTCAGCTTGATCTCACAAATGAGATGTGTGCAGGGGAAGCATCTAATGCAGTTCACAGGATTAGGATTCTATTAGTTTTAGATCTAATACTTTATCTATTTGGGATCCGTTTATTACTATCCATCCTAAAATCATGGTTTTAGAGTTTGAGCTTTTAGCTACAAATGTTATTGTGGGCCCACGTGGAAAAGAAACAAAAGGGAGCAGGCCTCCTTTGGTTACGTCTGTGACTTTTGGGAAGAGTCATAAACATGATCTGTTCTAATTTCTAAACCTTATTTCCTAGGATTATAAAACAATAGGAGTCGGGAACATATTCTGTAGCACATCGTAAAGTCCAACCTCTATCAACTTCAATCCAAACAGGAAGATAACTGAGGTCACATACAACTAATTTTAGACCAGGTTCTTTTTTTTCAATTGTCTTTATTTGGCCATATTGAATTTTGGATTTATTAGGAGAGCCAAATTTTGGCCTTATTAGGAATATTATTCTAAGTATATTCAGTGTTGAAAAAGTCCTAATTGGATTATGAATTGGATTACGTTAGGATTGTGATTTAGGTGCCTTACAATATAGGGCTCTTAAGAGAAATCTTTCTTTATTTAGGAAAAGTAATAATAGAAGTCCTATGTATGTTAGGACAGACTTAGAGGACTTTTAGGAGTTATATTTTTTTATTGCCATTCGTTTTAATTAGTTTTCACTCACGGATCTAGAGTCTTGACCATGCACAGGGTCGCCTTTCCTTCCTTTCTTTCTTTTTCTTTCTTCTTTTCTTCATACAAGTGAAGACAATTACATCAGGAACTAGTCTATACTACATTGGTAGGAGACTGGCATCGACCTGCATATGTCTTGGTTAACGAATGGAGACCGTGCAATGGTTATGCTAGAAACTAAACGATAAAGGATGAACTGAAATGAGGCAATGAATGGTAATTGGACAAATAAAGTTTTACCAGATGTAGATCCAGTGAGAAGGAGCTCGAGGATGATCTAATGTAGGATATAAATGTTGAGGTAACAACAACTGCAGAATCGGCATACAAGGATTCGACTTTCCACGTGTCCTTTAGAGAGAACCTCCACTCTCAAACTACCCATCGTAGTGCTAGCACCATCTTAGTTAGTTGATATGAAGGAACAAACAGCCATTGAATTCCCTGATCCCTTTAATCACGATGAGGCTCCAATACATGTCTTCATCCATCTAAGGCTAACATCTAAAGGATTGATGATCCACAGAGAGTGAAGCTTTAATTCAACGGCCCTACTACGAGAAGTAACACCATCTGGTCAAAGCAAGAAGATAGAGCCACTCTAACATGATCTCGAGGACGAGATCTGTGCAGCAAAAGCATCTAATGTTGTCCATTAGATTTAGGCTTATTTGTATGTCCTTGTCTTTGTTAACTTTATCTTTGAATTTTCAGACTTATTAAAAGAAACAAATTTCAATCACAGTACTTAGTAGGAGTATTTTAATTAGATTTATTATAAAAAAAAATATCCTAATTTTGTTACAGGTTGGATCAGGGAAGTCCTAGGTGCATTATATATGTGTTTTAATGTGGTTTGAGTGTCTTTATATATAGGCCTTTAAGGAGACACGAATTCTTACTTTATTTAGGGGAAGTTTTAATAGAAATCCTATTTATATCAGTACTACTCTAGAGAAATTTTAGGAGTTCTAATTAATTTCTCATGTCTGAGGTTAGGTCAACAGTCAAGTCTATAAAAGAGGGATGGAGTGGTGTAAAATGTGTATAATTGATGATTAATGAAAATAGCTTGACGTACTTATCTTCTAGCTCAAGTTTCATTAATTGCTTAAATATCCATTCAATCAAAAATGGGATATTCAAGCAGTCAAGTTCACCTTCAGCTTGAGTCAGAGCTCAATAATTTGTACAACGTCAAATGGTCCAGATCAAACAAAGCTCGAGTTAGACATTTCTACTAGGCGAAGCCGCGAAAGTATGTCATATTGCACGAGATAGACATAAGAATCTAGAGATGGGGAAGAGAGTTCTTATAGGGCGGAGATTCATGTAGACGCATGTAGGAAAATTAGCAAATTAACATCTCCGAAACAACTCTCATTTCTAGAATTGTTTTGCACTGTTATGCAATCGAGATCTGCATCTACTTAGTAAAGTTTAATATTCAACTTTCTTTTTGCTTAAATTATTGAAAACAGACTCTTGTTGAAGTACACATTTTCGGATTTATGACCAAATGTAGAGTACTAGAATAGCATATTCACTCCAACAATTGTTCATTGAGATCCAAGATGATCCAGATCAATATACACATAAGACAAAACATGAACAACGAAGCTGCACTTCAAATTATTCTTTTGTCGTAATTTCTTTATCTCCACCTGCATGGCATGGACCAGTGTAAACTGTAGAATGTAGATGTAACAGCAAATCAAAGTTTCCCAACTACCAATGAAAATGAAACATCAAGTAAATGCAGTCCTTCCATGCTTATGAACCTAAACACTGTAGCATTGTATGGAAAATATATTATATTTAAAGCCAATTAAATATGGATAGCCAGTAGAATACATCCTAAACACGTAAAACACGCCAAGAAATGCAGATAAACTTCAACATGTTACTTGAATAGCTTATCCTAGCTTTCCTAGAAAAAAGGTTGCATGTAAATGGCAGCTGCCCATGATGATGGAGGAAAAAGAGAATAGAAAGTAGTTTGAAAATCAGCTTGTTCAACCAAATGAATACCATACAAGGAATCTGGTAAATATTCAGGTCCTAGCTTTCAATGGTTTGTCCAAAGAAGAACTACGACTAACTAGTTCTTTCAAAATCAATATTCAACCTATTAAGTATACTTGTAAACAAAAAACCATACTGCAGAGAGTACCACTAGAATCAGATATCAGTATCACTTACAACTTAACAAATCAGCTGAAAACATGAAATTAAGGCTATTAAGCACCTTTCATGTTTCAATGAATTATGATCTATTTCTGCTTCAAGGAAGATAAAAGTCAGTAATGTATAATGAATTCTTCTGCAAAAACCATAATAATCACAACCAAAACTAACCTTTATGGATGCTTGCAATGCTGCACGTATTGCATCTCTTTCTGCTTGCCTTACAATTACTGATGTTCTAGTTGACTTCCTCACTATTCTCTCACCCTCTATATCATCAGGAATCTCGTGATGTTCAGGTTGTATAGAGTCCTTAATCTCAGAAGATTTTTCAATCTTAGGGCCCATTTCTAGTTTTGAGAGAACCTTCTTCTTGTTTTTCTTTTTAATCACCAACTTTCCAGGAAATATTAACCGCTTTTTCACTGGTAGCCTACGAGAAGAGTTAAGGGGTCAATATCAACCTGTAACTGAATATTCTTATTAATCATTGCAGCTAACATAAGTCAAACCTGTCATCTGCAACATTCTCAGTTTCATCATCTTCTTCAGGTTCCTGGTTGTATGAATGAGTAAACTTAGTAGCAAGGGAAAGAAAATAATAAACTAGCCTGCGGATAAATAGATTTAGCTTTTTTAAAAAGAATATGATCTATGGTACTAAGCATATCAGCACTTTGCAATTAAGTGGAATGATTTGGTGCATGAGAGAACAAAAAGATACGCACATCTTCGTTGAAATCACTGTCATACACATCAGCAACCTCCAGCTCTTCTTCATAATTAACATCACTCTCTTCCTGTAAAAAGGAAATAGAAGGAAAGGTAGAATAATATTCATCAATGATACTGGTAATGAACAATTGTGATTATCTGTTAAGGACAAAATATTAGAACAGGTCTTATTTTAGGTTTAAAACTTACATCCAATTTTCCACAAGTAAATGCACCAATCCAGAAGAACAGGTATAGGCAATGAGCATTAATATTATTCGATCTAGAATAGAAAAGTCGTGTATTTTTTCGATGAATGGTCTAGAAAGTTTTTTAAAAAAACATGACTCTTTTTAGTTAATAATGGTTCTTGGAAGGCACTGGAAGAGGATGCTAAAACACCAATTTATACGACATATAATCAAGAGATGCGGAGCATATTCTCATAGAAATGATATAACCGGCGGTAATTATATCAAGCCAACCCGGAATTGCAAGCAGAAAGGCAAAAATTTTAATATTCTAATATAGACTAAATGTAGAACAGATCACAGAGAATGCACAAGTATGAAATGCATCACATGCCTCTTTAAGAGCATCTTGATTCCAAAACAGCTCATCCTCTTCAATCTCTCCATCCAGCAACTTAGTCATTCTGACAAAAATAATAAATCTCAGCTAGTAATCTTCAAAAGGCTGTAATAAACTGAAACCTTCAGCTAAGTTTACCGCTACCGACACATAAACAAGAAATGAAATCGCTTCGGCCTTGGATGATCATATGACAAGAAATTAAATGGAGACATTATATAAATATATCTACAGCAACAAGTAACAGGAAAGCTTTACCATAAAACATTAGGCAGAAATTATTCGCATGCACACGCACAAAGGCAAGAATTTCACATACTAAAAAAAATGATATGTACCATATAACAACAATCACACACTAAGATGCTCCAGTCTCCTTTAATTAGTTGGTAAAGAATCACAAATAGCAATTTTAGATATTTACTCTTAAAACAATAATAAAGACCCGTCAAAAGTCAAAACACGATCTAACACATGAAGTAACGCGCCACCAAACACATGCCGACTCCATCAATTGCTTTCGGATGATTTTATAAGTATCTCATTACAAATTTCCCAACTTATCTCACGCAATCATAGTAGGAAAAGTTCAGATTTGGCACTAATTCGGTGGTGGATCAATTTGATTCAGTTCGGACAAATTTGGGAAAGAATTGGAAAATTTAGGAAAAATTCAGGAGTTTTCAGTATTGCTTAGAATTGTCAAGATTATTTGAATGTTTTAGGAATTTTCATGTGTTTTGAAGAATTATTCAAGAATTTTCAAGATTATTTAGCAATTTTTGGGATTATTCAAAGAACTGGCAAATCGGAAGATTAATCGCCGGTATATTTGGCAAATCCTTAATGCGCGAACATTCGAAGATTTTTCCAGAAATTCGGAGAACTTTGTTATTGTGCACGTAACATGGCATTTGAAACATTTTGCTATTCGAGTCATTAGAGGGATAGGCTCAACACGGCTCAACCAACAAGATACAAAGAGGGTCTATGTCATTGTGTTGCCCAATGGAACTCCTGAGCAACGGGAGTGATGGTCGAATTCTGCATTAAGGCATCAAATTAATTACCCAAACAAGGAGGTACTAACACCAAGAAAACAGCACTAGACATATCTTCCAAGTAATTACCAAATTGATAAGAGGCTTCACAAAATACCCAAGCAGGTCAAGCCCAAAAAAAAATCTCAACTTTCTAATGGCAAGCAAAAAGACTCGCATCAAAATCTACCACCATGAAATTCCATGAATCGTAGAGACAATGTATCATGCACGATATTAATTGAAAATTTAGGGTTCTTGGTAATTTAAGGTTTCAATGTTTTCTCATCGTTAAAAAGAAGGGTGGGGCCCGTGGGGGGGGAGGCGAAGAAGACAGAAGGGGATACTACCTCTTCCTTCTAGTTGCCCTAGCTGAACGTTCGAGGAGAAGGGGGGTTATTCCTCGTGATCCTCCATGGTTGATGAGCTTCGCTTCTCTCCTCTTCCCTCCTCTCTAGTGTCAGTCGTTGAGAGACCGAGGGAGGCACCGATGAGTACCTCCCGGAGCTTAAAGCAGTTGTCTACCTATGAAGCACCGACACTCTCGGGACCTCAACGTGTCCGTGTCCGACACGTCTCGGACACCGACACTCTCCGACACGTGTCGGACACACCAAAAAACGTGTCTTCTATGAAGAAAGATTGTCCGACACGTGTCGGATGCGTGTTGGAGCGTGTCGGATATTACCGGAGAAGCTTTTTTCTCATTTGAAGATGTTGGGGTTCTTGAGATTGCGAATCTTTACATCAATGAGCCGGATATGGAGGCCGTGGTCTTCACGTCGATGGTGATGATGTGGTAACACTTGACGTTGGCCTTGATGGATGATGATTTTATGCGTATTCTATTTGTTTTTTTGTGTTTTGAAAGTTTGAAACTATACATTTGAATCATTTATGATGTTTGTTGGAGACTTTTTTAGTTAACTATTAGCATTATGTTTGATTATAAATCATAATATGAGACTTGTTTTATATAGATATATATATATATATATATATATATATAATTCGGCGTGTCCCCTAACATGTCCGTGTCCTGGTTTTTTGAAAAATATCGTGTCGGTGTGTCCGTGCTTCTTAGTTGTCTACCACCCACATCAACGGTTGGTAGCGCTGCAACTTGGGCGGGTTGAACCCGACCCAACCCGAGTTTTGAGCGGGTTTGGATTGATGTATTTGAAGATTGGGTTGGGTTAGGGTTGAAAATATACAACCCAAGTTAAATTCAAGCTGGACTCGGCCGCTCAGGTTGAGGGGTCGGGCAACCCGGCCCAACCGGAACGCATGTACTAATGTATGTATGTGAATCTGTGAGTCCCATACTACTTATTTACTTTTTGTTTATCAATAAAAACATTATCTGATTTTCTTGTAAATTGTATGGATAGAAATGCAACAAAAGTTGTATAGTGGTGTTAGCAAGTATAAGTTCTTTTCGGTTTTTATCTTCAAATTTGGAAAAGGTTTGGGAAAAAAATTAGAAAAAATCAGAATTTGTTCAATATTACTTAGAATTTTAGGATGATTGTTTTAGGATTTTTCATGTGTTTTGAAGAATTATTTGTGGATTTTTGAAATTATTCGGTAATTTTTGGAATTATTCGAAGAACTGGTGAATCAGAAGATTAATCGCCGGTCTATTCGGCAGATCCTTAATGTGCGAATATTCGAAGATTTTTTCAAGAATTCGGAGAACTTTGTGACTATGCATGTAACATGGAATTTGAAACATTTTGCTATTCTTGAGTCATTAGGGCATCTCCAACCCTTACTCAAATCGTTACTAAGATTTGAATCTAAGTAAAATCATCTAAAAACAGCTTGAGCCCTTTAATCAGACTTGCCAAATGGAGTTCTACTCAAATTTTTCACCAAATTGGGGGAGACTCAAATCCCATACCAAATTCTAACGGCCATCTCCCAAAGCCTTCCTATTTACAAACGGATCATCCAATTTTGAGTTTTTTAAAAAACCTGAGTATAATGGCTGGAGTGCTTGTATCATAATGGGTTTTACTCAAATTTGAGTAAGAACTGGAGTACTCAGGATCAAATTGAGTTTTTACTCAATTTTTTACTCAGATTTGAGTAAAAATTGAGTAAGGGCTGGAGATGCTCTTAGAGGGATAGACTCAACACAGCTCAACCAACAAGATACAAAGAGGGTCCATGCCATTGTGTTGCCCAATGGAACTCCTGAGAAACGGGAGTGATGGTCTAATTCTGCATTAAGGCATCAAATTAATTACCCAAACAAGGAGGTACTAACACCAAGAAGACAGCACTAAACATATCTTCCAAGTAATTACCAAATTTATAGCATTTCCAAAGAGGCTTCACAAAATACCTAAGAGGGCCAAGCCCAAAAAAAAAATTCTCGAATTTCCAATGGAAAGCGAAAAGACTCGCATCGAAATCTACCACCGTGAAACCCCATGAATCGTAGAGACAATGTATCGTGCAAGATATTATTTGAGGAATTAGAGTTCTTGGTAATTGAGAATTCAGGGTTTTCTCATGGTTAGAAAGAAGGGGGAGGGAAGGGCGAAGGAGACAGAAGGGGATGCTACCTCTTCCCTCTGGTTGCCCTAGCTGAACGTTCGAGGAGAAGGGGGGGTTCTTCCTCGGGATCCTCCATGGTTGCTGAGCTTCGCTTCTCTCTCTCCTCTTCCCTCCTCTCTAGTGCCGGCCGTTGCGAGACCGAGGGAGGGACCGATGAGTACCCACAGCAACGGTTAGGGCTCCAACATGGGCGGGTTAGACCCGACCCGACCCGACCCGACCCGAGTTTTGGGGGGTTGGGGTTGATGTATTTGACGATTGTGTTGGTAGGGTTGAAAACATACAACCCGTTCGGGTTAGGCTAGGTTGAGGGTTCAGGCGATCCGGCCTAACCCGAACCCAAGTAATCATGTTTGTCTGTGAGTTTGTAATATACTAGTAAGAAACCCGGGCAATGCCCGAATGTGTTTGATGCACGCCATTTGGTAAAGACGACATCACAACTGTTCAAAAAAATGTAAAATTTGAAATGAGTGTGATTCACTTGTTAGAGAGAGAGATTAACATCAAATGACCATTAAATATCATTGAATGAAAATTTATCATCTTTATGGTTGGTTTTTAAATGGATTTAAAAAGGAGCCGCGTTCACACACGGAAAAAGAATTCTAACTCTTTAAGAGACGTCCACGTGTCACAACACGGGAGAGAGGCTTCCATTTTAGTATATAGTATAGATAGATAGATAGGTAACAATCACAACTATCGCGAGTACTCATATGGGGTCACAATCACAACCATTCGTTTCACTCAGTCCCATACTATTTATTTGTTTCTTGATTATCAGATAAAGATATCATTTGAAGATATAGTAAATTGCACTGATAGAAATGCAACAAAAGTTGTATAGTAGTGTTAGTAAGTATAAGTTTTTTTTCAATATTTATCTTTAGATTGCAAAATTTTAAACAATGATTGAAAATAAGTATACTTGAACCTGCACAACCCAACCCATCCTACCAACTTAGGCTAACTCGAGCCCACCCGAGCTCGAAAATTTTTGCTTGGGCAGGGCATCTCGAGTTGGAGGTTGGGTTGGGTTAAGGTTAGGGTTGAAGGTATTAATACTTGGGTTAAGCTTGGGTTGACCCCCAACCCGCCAAAGTTGCAGCCCTAACGATTGGATCATATTATTACCATAACACCCTAATTGTGGTTTGTTGTGAGGATCCCATACGGCGGGTCAAGAGTTGAATCCGATCCATTTGAATATTGGGTCAAAATCCCTAACTTGAACCCGCCCAAAACTTGTATGACCAAACTATATCGGATCATGTTAAAAGTTGTCAACCTTGCTTCTTTCTTTTTTGGGATAATGTGTTAGGCCCACGTATGAGATGGTATATTAGCTTAAGTATAGACAATGTTTGGGTTTAGTGTAAAGTCCCTCACAAAGACACATTTGTACAGCAACTCCCCAACCAAAATGTTGACTTTCTCAACCCTTTAAAAGACAAAACGGTCCCTCCATTACCCCTCCAGCAAGTGTATCAATTCGTCTCTAGCAAGAGTATCAATTCAGTTTGGTCAAAGTATCAATTAGCCAAATTGTATTGTTGCTACAGTGGTTTCACTGTAGTTGCTACAATGATTTCATTGCAACAACAAAATTAATTTGGTTTGGTAAGAGTACCAATTAGTCAAATTGATGCACTTGTTACAAGGATTTCATTGTAGCTTCTACAGTGAAAATCATTGTAGCAAGTGCTACAAGCACAATGTCAATCAACGAATTAATACTCCTGCTGGAGACGAATTGGAGGGGCGATTTTATCATTTGAAGGGTTAAAAGAAGCATGGGGGACTTGCTGTAGCATGTGCTGTTCGAGAGGGACTTGGTACAATATTGAAACATTCCATGTCCTTTAGCTAATATAGCATTTGCTAAAAGGAGTTAAGACTAATTCTTCCTTTCTTTTTTTAGGCGACATTTGGGCCGTTTGGCTAAGTTTCTGCCTCTCTGTTTTGATTTTTTATTCTACAAAAATTGCATTCCTGCAAAAGCTTGTTTGGATGCAGTGTTAGAAGCTTATTCATGCATAATCTAGAAACATGTTTGCATGTGAAAATTTGATTCCATCATAAGCGCCTAAGAGTAGCTTCCAGCTTCTGCTTCTTAATTCTCTGAGAATTTGATTATGCAGGAATCTGGTCGGTGCAGAATCAAATCCAAATAGACCCTAACCTCGACTTGCCGCAACAATTTTGTAGAGGTTTCAAAACACCTCACTTTTTTACAGCCTCACTTTTTAGTTAAAAAGTATGGTTGTGTCCCACTAAAATATGTAGCACGTTCCCGCTCACTGCTAACCCAAACATTTAAAAAAAAAAAAAAGAATGTACCCACTATTATACAACTTTGCAATTTGAAAAAATTAGGCTCAGTTTGGTTGGTAGTATTTATTTTGGTAAGTTGAGAAATTGTAAGTTTTTTTGGATTCTGAAATGAATATTATATTCTGGATTATGGTAAGTTACCCTGCTTTAATGTATTTACAATTCTCGTCATATTTTCAATACCTAAAAAATCCAATTTTGATATTCCTTAGAAATGTGGCGTACAACACTTTCGATATATTTACTCATTGTCGAGAAAACTACATTTGATAGCCGATCCCCTCGTCTTCTTCACCCGACGCCCAAACTCCCAACGAGCACTCACACCGTATGCCTCCTTTATCAACCATTTTGGCCTTCTTCTCTAGTCGTCTCCACTTTCTGTCCCCAGCATCCTCCAAGGTAAGTATTTGATCATAATGGGGGCCACCACCTTTGATTGCCTCGTCTCCTTGAAGTCGGCCATGCAACAGTGCTTCACGTTGATGTTGTAGATACAGGCTTTGGGGGACGCCCCAATATTTGTATTTCCATTAGAGAAGAGCTAAGTGGCGAGATCAAAGCAACCGAGGTTGACGAGATTGAGGCAAATCTCAAGGACAATTGGTGAGGGCTTCTGGAATATAAGGGGAGGATGGAGTGGAAGGTTTGTAGGGTTGTGTTGGGTAGGAAGGATCGGGAGTAGTGGCAATGAAGTTGAGGAGGAGGTCCTCGTGGAAGAGGCGGGGATCAAGTTCCATGCGACGAAGGAGATGTCTAAGGCATCAAACTTCTTAACACGGGCGAGGCGAGAGAGGATGGCGAAGTAGGTGGAGTAGTTGTAGGCAAAGTCAGCCTGCTTGGAGGCCATGTTGAAGATGTGAATGAAGCGTTGGGATCGAATTGGTGGTTGATGAGGCGGACGCCGACACTGAGAGATGAGGAGGTAGGGCGTTGCAGGGATCATGAGGGCGGGAGAGGTAATGGTTTAGGTTTCTGAATCTTTAAAGAAATGAGGTAACATGCAACTTGCTTCATGATAATACTTCAAATAGTGGTGTCAAATAATTTCAAGTATTCACTATGCTCATAAACATAATACTTACACCACTTTTTACTTGTAGAACATATACTGCCAACTAAACGTAGCCAAAGCTAAACATGACCTTAGGTCATATTTGGCCAAGCCTTTTTTTGATTCTCACCTGTCGGGGCTCATCTACGGATACGTTGCGATGCTGAGGAGATCGATAGAAGCCACACCCCATGTGTGCATTTTATCTTTCCATAGTAATGTGCATTATTTTTCATCCGGCGTATCGTGGCTTATTCGAGGCGGCTTTCCATTGAACAATACTCGGCAACTACTCATGTGTTACTAACCTAGCATACAGAAGGGGGGGGGGGGGAGGGATTGGTTAAGGGAGTCGGCCCCACGATATAAAAACCTTTAAAATTTATTAAAATATTTTTTACTTCATGTGGTAACGAATCACCCAACCTCGTCATATTTGTATTATAATTCTATATCATGGTTCCCACTGTTGTAGCTCGTGTGTCCTTATCGTGGATTTTCTGTATTAACATTAATAAAGATGCCTTTGGTTATTGCTTTAATTAGAATACTACTATGGTATATGTTAATATCCATATAATAAAGGACCCTAGGGAACACAGTAGGCACTGAGGCGCATGGTGGATCCATACTTGGGAGACCCAAGGGACCAGTTATGTGTAGACCTAGAACTAGTTCACAGCTTAGGTGATGCTGGTCGCTTCACCGAGAACAAGCTGTTGGCAGATAGAGGATGTGGTGAAGTCTCCACCACGGGAACGTAGGATTCTCATTCATCTGACCAAGCACGATGATCGTGTTGAACAGGAACCAAGATGGTGCACAGTTCAGTGATTCCGACACTGGTGCATAAACCGTCTTACTACTATAGATAATGTGTCCTTAACCCTGAGGGACTATGTACACTGGGCCAACCAGTTGTATGGTGTTTTGATGTGCCAACGTGTGCGGACCTTTCATAGTCCAATACCACGGTACGTTGGGTTACCCGGCTGGCGCTTGAGTGGCATGTAATCCCTACAGGTTATCCAACGTCCAGTGTTGGATGGGTGCATTTTGATGAGTCAATCTGTCCACACAATTAACCCAGGCCTGGTGGTTGTCAGTATGACTGACGACGTTCCGGATGCTAGGCATAGCACCGGAAGATGTGTGGTGTTATAGATGACAAGTCATCAATTCCTAGTCAGATGATCGATCGGGATCTGATGGTGCTCCCCACCGCCCGAGTCGTATCATGGCACCAGTAATAAGAGAGACTGTGGATTATCAGAGTATAGTAGAGAACAGGGTTACGAGGGAGTAACATAAGTTTAGGATCACTAGAGTTCAACTCGCGTCACACTCTGGGTGGCTACACGAGTTAATCGGATTAGGGCTGATTAACGGAACTTTCGGTGTGTCACCGGAACAGTTAATCAATTATCCGGTTAGAGTTAGAGATCCCGAACCCTGAAGGTTCTACCCTGTCGTTGTGTATAGGAATTGTTTTTCGACCTGGTTGGATACGTTGGATACGAAGTAGCACGATGGAGCGCAAGCCCGGAGCCTAAGAACCTAATTCACATGTGTTAGGAGCCGTAGGGGTATTTTGGTAAATACTGAAATATGGCTCAGAACATATTGAATATAGATCTTAGAATGAGCGGAATAATTCCAGGAGCTCATAGGCGCTGATGGAACTCGATTCCGAGTAGCGCACCTCACTCAATCTCTCTTTCAGTTTTTCACTTTTCGTGAAGGGCGTTTTCGTCCAGGCTTCACGATAGACACTTGGAAACCCTAAAACCGACCCCCCCTCATTCTAATCTTATTAGGGCCGGCCCTAGCTTGTGCATGGCACTAGGAGACCGGCCCTATATGAAGAATGGAGGGGAAGGGGCTGGCCTTATGTGTCTCCCCTCTCTAGAAAATCCGAACCTCTCCCTCTCTCCCTCTCTTTGTGGTTTCGGCCAAGGAAGAAAAAGGAAGAAGAAGGAGGAAGGAATGAGAAGAAAGAAGAGAGAAAGAGGAGGAGGAGATCTCGTGACTCGTCATCGTCTTCGCAACAAATTCCTTTGTCGGCTCGTAGTCCTTGCACTAAGAGGTACGACTTCGACGATTCCTCAATTTGCAAAGGACAAGGTGCTATCCGACAGTTTCCCTTGCAATTCACGTGCGGTTCATCATCATCCTGTTCTCTCCGGATCATAGATCCACAAGGTATGATGATTCCAAACACCTAACTAGATGCATGCATGTCTTTCATAGATCGTAGTATGCCTCTAGGGTGTCCGCACATATGCTAAGATCATAGATTTACATGTAGATTGTTTTGTAGAATTAATTATAATGAAACATACACTGTATGATCTTCGGATCTATCTTTTGCTTTCGCTGCGACTCTGATAAGCGGATCCAATTCCAACAATTGGTATCAGAGCACGCTTTGGTGTATGTTTCATGCATGAATTCATGAAAACATCATGTGAATATATGATGGCATATGTTTTCGTCGGGGTTTGACGTAGATCATGCATATGGATTGTGCTATGTATCATTTTTTTGCAGGTGTCGTGCTGAATAATAATCTGTGATTGCATGCCTCCGAGGGTCGGACCCCGGATTTAATTTTGTATTGATTATTATTGTGCTTGTGGTTTTTTAAGGCTCTAGATGGGCGAGGGTGAAGGTTGACCATCCTCGGTTCCCTGGCCATATTTATAGGATTGTTTTCTTTTCTTTCTAGCGAAATTGTATACGAACGAGCACTTGCTCGGAGCGTGTTAGTTTTTCGGACACAGGAAGAAGGAGATGATGCTACATCCACGGTTCGAGCAAGCGGTACCATAGCGTGCAAAGACCCGGCGAAAGCGTGCACGTTGGCGATGATGGGGATCGTCGTCAGAGATCGTGCAGAACGAAAGAGCAGGATATCTTGGCTGTGCTATTCAGGTTCAGGGGTAGGACCCTGGACTTGATTCAATTTTGATGCTATTTCTGTTGATTCTCTTTTCTTAGTGTTTAGAGAACCTCGATGATAATGTGATTATATGTCTTGCTTGTGAGTTTGTCTCTAGATCAGGCTTAGGGTTAGTACTTAGCTTATGGGTTCATCGACGTCTCTATATGATTCTAACACGTGCAAATCCATTGGCTAGCTAAAAGGAAAGATGGTAACCACCCTCGTGGTAGTTCAGGTAGCCAAGTATTGTGCACCGAGATAGACGCAGTGTTAGATTTGTTTAAAGATAACTAATGTCTCCATAAGAAGTATGATAATCCTAGTGGGATGCCCTTTCCCCACGTAGTTCGAGCGACCAAGTTAGGTTAGGATTTTACTTTGTGATACCCGTTTCTAGATGATGTTTGATGGTAGTATGAACTTATCACGATTTGGTTATGCCACCATTAGGTTGAGGTCCGGTGGAGGTTGTCGAATGTCCCTATTTGGCCAGCATCGAAACCTATAATGAGATGAGGTCTACTATGATATCATGCATTAAATTGTGAACGAGGCGTCATTCTAGTGGGAGTCCTTTCCACGTTGACCTTAGGCTAGGCTCCAGATCTTAGGATTATGGGCAAACTAGTGAAATATCGGGATCCTTCGAATCTATGTAATGTGATCCTTGAAAGAAAGGCGAAAGCTGAGTATTCAAGGTAGGGACTACGATATTTTTCGAGGATACTAATGTTTTGCGGGAAGGTTTGTAATCCTAGGGGGAGCGTGGTAGACCAGGGTCTAAGTTTAGGAGGTCGTGATCTTTCTAGATATGCATAAAACCTCATAAAGAAGGGATGTGTAAGAGGTTCCCTCCAAAGGGGAGCCCCTGGCCTCCACAATCAACCGGCTAAGGGTCTGGGTGGAAAGTACGCGGTTCGATATTTCCACCGGGTGAGAGCTGTGTTTCCTTCCATGCTGGTTCGCCTAGTGGTTTCCTTCGGGACATGGAGGATACTGGTGACAGTGGGTGACGGTTTTTTCCTGCACCACGGGAGCCTATGAACCCCCCTACCGACACCACCTAGATTTGTGGGAAGCATCCAAAAGCTTGTGTGAAGCCGCCGTTGCTGCGCACTCGGGTCACATAAAGCTGGCCAAAAGGAGACTTGGAGGTCTTTTAGTTTGCCATGGGTAATTCTGATGAAAACTGGGTCGTAAAAACCCCGTTGGCAGAAGCGGTTGCATGCTCTCACCGAGATGCTGTCTCCAATTCAAAGCCGATAGTCTCAGTGCTCGAGCCCAAGGAATTTAGATTCCTGGATGTCTCTACTTGAGGTAGTGAAGACATAGCGGCTGGAGTAGACATTATCAATTTCTAAATTCCATGAAATAGATTGTAGTAAACCCTAATTTTGCTTTAAACCATTGTTTACAGAAATCATGACCAAGCTCGACCCCCTTGCCTCCATCCTTAATGATAACAAACTTATGGGACCAAACTACGAGGACTGGAAGCGTAACCTGATGCTCGTTCTAAGGGTTGGCAAACACACAATTGCCCTAAGTACCCCTCAATCGGCCATACCGGGACCAAGTGCTACTGAGGCCCAGTTGAAGGAATGGAAAGACTGGCTAGATGCTCATGAGATGTACAAGTGCTACATAGTGGCATCCTTGCAGACCATCCTTCAGAAGCAAGTCGAAGACATGGCCTTCACTTCACACATGATGCTCTATTTAAAGGAAATGTTCGAGGATCGTAGTCGGGTAACTCGTTACCTGACCATCAAGAAATTGGTATCCACGAAGATGACAGAGGGGACTTTAGTTCGGGATCATATGCTGAAATTGTTTGGCTATGTGAATGAACTTGGTTCCTTCGATGTCATATTGGATGCACAGATCCTGACCGACATTTTCCTCGCGTCTCTGTCAGGAACGTTTGAGGGCTTCGTTACCAACTTCAATCTTCACCGGTTGGAGATGTCTAACGCAGAGCTCATAGCGACGCTCCAAGCGGCAGATGACGGGATGAAGGCAGGCGCCCAATCCCTGAATATAGAGCGGAAGTCTTCTCTGAAAGCCAAAGGCAAGTTTCAGAAAAGAAAGTCTAAGACGCCTGTGAAGATGGGCCGGGTGCAGTCGCAGGTTCCTAAGCAGGATGGTCCGGCGAAGCTCAAAGGAAAATATTTCCGATGCGGCAAGAAGGGGCACTGGAAGGGCGACTGTCGCACAGCTCCCAAGAAGACTGAGATAGGTATATCTCAAATCCATATAGTGGAATCCCTAGTAGCATCAAGTTATTCTCCAATCTCATGGTTTATGGATTCTAGTTCCACTAACCATACTTGCAATAATTTGTAGGGGTTCAAGGAGACAAGAAAACTGGGTAATGGAGAGATAATCCTAAGCATGGGAACTGAGGCCGTGGCAGAGGCTGAAGCAGTTGGAGATATCGTCTTGCAGTTTCTTGATGGAAGAAGTTTATTACTTAGAGACATACTTTATGTACCGTCCTTAAGACGAAACTTAATTTCTATTTCCTTATTGAATAATGAAGGTTTTTCAGTTTTATTTGATGCTTCTGGTGTGTCAATTAAATTGAATAGTTCCTTTGTTTGTAAGGGGAAGATACAGAATGGTCTCTATGTAATTAACTCCAATCATAAGCAGGATAACATAACTGAAGCATGTGTGGTTAATTCATCTAAAATAAAAAATCTCTTAGATAATCCAACACTCCTTTAGCATCTAAGGCTTGGACACATAGCCTCAGACAGGATTCACAGATTGGTTAAGGTAGGACTTTTAAGTCCAGATATTTCATAAAGCCTACCGACGTGTGAGTCTTGCCTGGAAGACAAGATGACTAAAAGATCTTTCCAAGTCAAAGGTAGCATATCTCAGAAGATATTAGAGTTGGTACACACTGATGTATGTGGGCCCATAAGTGTCCGTGCCATAGGAGGCTTCGAGTATTTTATCACCTTCACGGATGATCACTCGAGGTTTGGATACATATACATAATGCGACGAAAGTTTGAATCTTTGATAAGTTCAAGGAGTTCAGAGCTGAAGCAGAAAAACAGACGGATAAAAGTATCAAGTCTCTTCGATCAGATCGAGGAGGCGAATACCTATCGGATGAATTTATTGGGTACCTGTGTGAGCATGGGATCGTATCCCAGTTGACTGTACCAAGGACACCGCAATAAAACGGTGTATCTGAGAGGAGAAACTGAACTTTGTTAGACATGGTTCGGACTATGATGAGTTATACAATATTGCCACCTAGTTTTTGGGAATATACCCTAGAGACGGCAGTATATACTTTGAACTGTGTTCCATCAAAGTCAGTACCTCTAACTCCTTGGGAGCTGTGGTTGAAGCAAAAGCCAAGCCTACAACACTTTAGGATTTGGGGTTGTCCAGCACATGTACGAAAGGACAAGTGAGATAAGATGGAGTCAAAGACTAAGGTATGTCTGTTTGTTGGGTATCCAAAAGGGACAAAGGGTGGTTTATTTTAAGATCCTGAGGATAGAAAGGTTATCGTCTCGACGAATTCCATATTCCTGGAGCAGGATTATTTAATAGACCATAAGCCCACCAGTAAAATAGTTCTTGAAGAATTGCTTGGTACTGATAGGAGTACGCAAACAGAAAACATAGTGGGAGCCGATACCACTAAGATAAACGATACTGTAGAATCGACTCCTATGGAACCACCGCAGGCTCGTCGCAGTGGGAGGACCACAAGTGCTCCTGATAGATATATTGGAGAAGCCTTTATGGTGGATCCAGAGTTTTAGGAGGATGATCCTCTGAACTATGACGAAGCGATGGTATCCTCTGACCATGCAGCATGGTAGAAAGCCATGGAGGCAGAACTGACATCGATGTCCCAAAACTCGGTCTAGATACTTGTAACACTGCCTCACAACATTAAACCTGTTGGGTGTAAGTGGGTGTACAAAAGAAAAAGAGATCCGGATGGTACCGTTGAGACTTACAAAACTAGACTAGTCGCAAAGGGTTATACCTAGCGAGAAGGGATCAACTATAACGAAACCTTTTCGCGAGTGGCTATGATTAAGTCTATCCGGATTCTCTTGTCCATTGCAGCCCATTATGATTGGGAGATCTGACAAATGGATATCAAAACCGGATTCCTCAACGGGGATTTGGAAGAAGACATCTATATATCTCAGCCTCTAGGCTTTGTCGCAAAAGGTTAAGAAAGTTTGGTGTGCAAGTTGCAAAGGTCCATTTATGGACTGAAGCAAGCATCCAGAAGTTGGAATATGCGTTTTGATCAGGCTATCACGTCTTATGGATTTGAGCAGAACGTGGATGAACCATGTATTTATAAAAGGAGCGATAAGACTGCAGTAATTTTTCTAGTGCTTTACGTAGACGATATCCTGCTCATTGGAAACAATATTGGAACATTATCTACAGTGAAAGTGTGGTTATCCTCTCAATTTGACATGAAAGACCTAGGTGAAGCGAGTTATATTCTGGGGATCAAGGTAACTCGAGATTGCCAGAACAAAACTATCTCACTGTTACAGTCAACCTACATAGATACTATCTTGGTCAGATTTAGTATGCACAACTCCAAGAAGGGACTGATTTCATTCAGACATGGAATGAAATTGTCCAGGGATTAGGGTCCTAAGACTCCAGAGGAGAGGGCAGAGATGCAGAAGATACCTTATGCTTCGGCTGTAGGGAGTCGGGTATATACTATGTAGTGCACGATACCAGATATATGCTATTCAGTAGGCATGATGGGTAGGTATCAGTCAAATCCGGATCCAGGGCACTGGACTGCTGTGAAAAGTATACTCAAGTATCTCCGTAGGACGAGAGATTATGAGTTAGTTTACTCTTCACAGAAACTGATGCCGATTTGATATACAGATTCTGACTTTGCGTCAGATCCGGAATCCAGAAGATCGACGTCAGGGTTTGTGTTTTCATTAGGAGGAGGAGCTGTCAGTTGGAGGAGCGTGAAGCAGGGATGCATCGCGGATTCGACGACAGAGGCTGAGTACGTTGCTGCGTGCGAAGCAGCTAAGGAGGCGGTGTGGCTCAAGAAGTTCCTCACGGACTTATGATGCATACTGGGAGTTCAAGATCCTATTGTCCTTTACTGTGACAATAGTGGAGCGGTAGCACAATCCAAGGAGCCAAGATATCACTAGAAGAGCAAGCATATCAAGTGAAAATACTACATTATCCGGGACTTGCAGAAGCGAGGAGAGGTTGCAGTGACTCAGGTGGCATCTGCAGATAACAAGGCGGACCCTTTCACAAAGGTATTACCGACCAAGTCTTTTGAAAAGCACGTGGATGCCATGGGAGTTAAGACTGTTGTTCACCGCTAGGCCAAGTGGGAGATTGTTGTAGCTCGTGTGTCCTTAGCGTGGATTTTCTGTATTAACATTAATAAAGATGTCTTTGATTATTATTCTAATTAGAATACGACTATGGTATATGTTAATATACATATAATAAAGGACCCTAGGGAACACAGTAGGTGTTGAGCGTCCATTTTGTGCGAATTATCTCTTCTTTATCATGCATATAGCATCACTTTGCTACGTAAAACTTTCATACTACAAGTAAACTGCATGAGTTTCTTTGCACCGTAATATAGTAGACTCTCATACGAACCCAACGACATATTGGTTCGCTCTCATACATTGCATGCATGAAAGATACAGAGCCCGTTAGTCCAAATTATTCTTTTATCGATAATCGTATTGGAACCTTATATGCGTTATTCCATGTGTATTTTTCAGAAACCGGATCTCGACACGCACGACTACAGTGATGCAAGGCTACAGGTTGATATCATCTCAATTGGCTTTGAATAGAGGGAGGTCGTGTTCGGATGACAAGGGAATCGACGAACAATAGATGAGCAAACCTCGAAACGGAGAAGTGACTTCATCGGGCGGACGATTTGCATGATACGAGCCAGAGGATGACTACAGGCATATAAATAAGCGATGATGAGTCGGAGGATGGTGATCAAGTTTTCCACATTCACGAACCCATCGCGCTTGAACCTATTAACCAACCCAAGTCGCCCATTCCCTAGCTCATGCATCCCGGACCCTTAAAATCCCATTGCATCATCAGCTCTCTTCTCTCTTTTCTTCTATTTAATCCCATCCGTCCGATCCATGATCCCATCCATGCATTTCTTCCGTCTATCTCCTTTCTTCTTATTTCTCATCCGGAGACTGAATCACAGCCGTCCCTTACCAGATCTAAAACCCGGACCCTCACATTCAAGTTCTCTTTTTAACCCAACAAAACAGCTCCATTTAAACCAATTCATCACAGCCGTCCCTTTTTATTTCCCTTTACACCAGATTCTGACCCGATCACATGCAGCCGTACCTTACGAGATCTAAAACCCGGACTCCCTTCCATTCAAATACCAGCCGTCCCATCCCGATCGCACCACGTCCAAACCCAAATGCATGCAGCCGTCCGATCAGTTTTCCTCTCCCATGCGTGCATCAGCCCATGCAAACCCAGCGGCCAGCCATCCACCCAACTCTCTCTCTAAAACCGGATCCCATCAGAGCTGCTCTCTCTCTCCCACGTTTATCTCACACTTAATCACAGCCGTCCCACACGCCCGAAACCCAGCCGAGCCCGCCGTCCTCTATTCTCTCTCTCTACCCGATCGGCCTCACCCGAGAATCTCTCCCTACCTCCTCTTAACCGAACGTCTCTCTCTCTTCCTACTTTCTCTCTCTAGTCCGCAAATCTCTCTCTCCTCCTCCTATTTTCCTGCACCCCACCGAACTCCTCTCTCTCGGAGTCTCTTTCCTTCTCTCTTTCTCTTTCCATTTTTCTCTCTTTCTAAATCTCTACCCGAGATTCTCTCTCTCTAGCGGCCCAACTTGGCAACCCGATCAGAAAACGTGCGATCGGCCCACGTTCTCTCTCCGAGATCCTCTACTCTCTCTCTAAAACCCATGGACGTAGCCCTCCTAACTTCTCTCTATCTTCCCCTCTCACGTCCTCACGTTGGGAGGGTCCTCTCTATCCTATATAAGGGGGGAGGGACGGACGAATCAGGAGGACCTACCTTGGCCACCACACACGAACCCATCATCATCCATCTTCAGCACCGGACCATCTTCTTCACCACCGAACCCATTCACCACCGGCCATCATACACCATCTTCCACATCCACCGGCTACCATCGTCATTCATCCCTCATCCGAGCCACGCCCCATCACCATCGAGCCTCGTCCTCGCCATTGTCAAAGCCACACCATCATCGATCCGGATTACGAGAAGCAAAGAAGCAAAGACGGGAGCGAAGCCAAGAAGATCGTCATCATCTGGTTCCTCTGTCCTTTTGTTATTTGTTTATTCTAAACAAACAATGATATCATATGAGATGATGTGTAGCTAAATTCCATAGCTTAGGCCAATGGGGAAGTAATAGTGTTTTATGATGTTTTGGGATTGATTATTAATTATGTTTCAATGTTTAAAAGTAGAATCTTCCGCTAACGCATGTTGATATATTCTCTAGATTTTCCATGCATTAGATATAGTGAATGCTTATCTTAGATTCATTATGATCATATGATGGGTAATGCTAAGAATCAATGTTACATGTAATAGTATGCCTAATGCTTATCTTTTTATAAGTATTCTATATATGTTTGCACCATGCCGGTTTTCATTGCTAAATCATCCGATTAGAATCTGTCCTTACGACGATCTAATTGAGTATAATATAATGATCAACCCTAAATTATCATAGGATGCTAGGATGAACCCCGAAGCCTAAGTTTTCCCTTAATCCAAGTACCTTTCCATAATTAAATTGCTTTAGTCTTTATTAAATAATTAGTTTTTAGTTAATCTATCAAAATCTCAACCATTGTTAGCTAGATTAGGTTTCAATCAACTTTAGATTTATTAAGTTTCCTAGCAAAGTCCCTGTGGGATCGACCTCGCTCCGCTGCACTATAATCCACGATTCGTGCACTTGCGAGTACAATTAAAATATCACAACAAGTTTTTGGCGCCGTTGCCGGGGACTTTGTTTTAGGAAAACCCTTGAATCTAATTAGATTGTGTCCTTCTACTAGCTTTAGTTAGGTTTTATTAAATCAAATAAATATTTATATATATATATATATATAGATACAAAGCTTTTTTTTTTTTCTTTGATTATTCTATTTCTCGATCAATGTGGAATCAAGGTTATACACATATATCAACTGGGCATGAATATCCAAAAAGTATTCAAGATCCATATTATGGAACATATAATCCAAGCTGGCAATATGGCTCACCGTACTATGACATGTATAATTCTAGTTGGCAAAATTATTATTGGAAGAATGGACCTATTACTAATGATTTTCAAGTCTCTACTACTTACGATTCTTATGAGACACTATATAAAGAGACTCTTCAGGAAACTCTTGAAAAATACATACAAACCAATCAAAATATTTTGCAAAATTTGAAAGAAGTGACTCATATGCAACAAAATACTAAACAACGTCTCATTAGAATTCAATCATATCTTAATGATAGAGAGAATGATGCCTTTACGTCACAATTTGAATTGAACCCCATGAATGATGGTGATGAAGTTAATAGAGAGAACATAACTGACATCCCCATAGAAGACGAGTTTACTAAATCTGAATTCTCTGATTCCTTGGAAGCCTGTCTAACAAATACCAATGATATTATCGAGGATGTGATTGTTGAAGAAACCAATATTCTCTCATTCAATGTGGGCATTAATAATGATGTGTTTATTGAAGAAATCAATTCTCACCCATTAAGTCATGAAGTTAATAATGATGCGATTATCCTCCCAACTAATATTAAAAAATCAAATTCTGCCTTACAAATTCTGTCGTCTGAGTTAGAGCATACATATTTGGGCCACGAAGAGAGATCTTCCATAATAATTTTTACTGACTTCAATATGGATCATGATACTATATTGATGGATAAATCAAAAGGATTCCTAGAATCGAATTTAGATGATATTAGTGGAACTTACATAATTCAATTTGAAGAAAAAATAAAATCATCAAATGAGAAACAATGTATATTGAACCATAATACAAAATATGTAGTTATGAAAGAAACACGCTCAAGGTATACTTTGGGATATAATTTTTCAATGGACAACTACTCTCTTTTCTTTCTAAAAATTCCAAAAGATCGATCATGTCTATTAGGATTTAATAAATTAATCTAGTAAAAAATAATATCCTCTCCTGTACTATAATAGTTAGATTAGTTTTATTTTTTTTTTATTTTTTGTCATCTACTTGTCTTAATTAGTTTTTATGTTCTTGTTTTATTTGATGTCATGGTGTCACTAACTTTTTACAGAAAATAATGATGAAAAACACTTAAGGTACTATCCACCCTTATAACTTCGTACTTACATTTCAAACATAACTCTCACTCAAAATTGATGTCATATATTGTTATTATCTCATTCATGTGCATGTTATTTCATACATTGAGGACAATGTTTAATCTAAGTTTGGGGGTGTATGGTGTACTTTTGTGTGGTGTACCTCTTACAAAAAAAAAAATAAATAAATAAAAAATTTGCATCTAGTTTCTACAAAATTATCAGTTTCAGTTTCAATTAAATAATAATAATAAATTATTTATTGCATCAACTTACGCTGTAGTGGGACAGCTCAGTACATACGTTTCAGCGTATGTGTGTCCAGTCTGTAGTCCCCTACCAAAACTGCAGCGTTCGTATAGAATTTTTTTTTAGAAATTTGCATATGCATGTTTTTCTTTTTTTTTGTGTGTTAGGGTCTTTTCGTGGCATTTTTATTGTCTTTTCTTTTCTTTAATAAAAATAAAAAATAAAAAAATTTTAATTTTACTTTTATTTCAGGTTTTGTAGTCTAATTCTATTGTACTCGAATAGGACTATAAGGCACCTGGTAATCTAGGTATAAAGTCCAAGGATTAGCTAGAAAAAGTTTGTCTAATATGGTTCTGACCCTTAGTAATCTTTTAGAGATTGTCAAAACAAACTTGACTTGACTTTTCACTTCACATCTGGCTTACACCTCTAGGGTCTAGATTCAAAGCTTTCATATCACCTAATAGTCACTTGGAGTCCTGATAAACCATGCGGATCTGGTTCACTTGGTTTGAAAAAAAAAAAAATCATTAGAAAAACGACCAGTGAATTCTAAGGTATAGCGGAAAGGGCTACCTATTAGTATGGTCTAGGAACTAATTATGTAAAAGTCTTAACTTGTATGCCCTAGTATGAGTGAAGCCTGGTCGATAGGGTTATGAGAATGATCCTATGGATGCAGAGTGAATCAAATATAAAGGCAACATGAGGATGGCTACCTAACTCATGAGAGCGTTGGCAGCGTGTCATGGGCATAGAGTGAAGCTGGCATGGTACAAGTTAGGAAGGGATATATAATTAGATCCAGAAAAAAATGAGACCGGAAAAAAAAAAGAGAGAAAAAAAAAAGAAAAAAAAAAGAAAAGGAGAATAAAATAGTGTGAAAGCCGTCGTTATAAACAATGTGGGGAAACTGGAATATCACATATAAAGCCGAAAGGTATTAAGGTGAATATCCACAACTCTCACTAGCCTGTCTAGATTAGCTGGTTTTGACTCAGGTTCTAAGGTCGATTTTGACCGTTCTAGGAGACTGTTAAAATGTTATGAATGTAGAGAACCAAACCCCCAGTTGTGTTTAGCCCAGACAGCACCGTGCACTTGAGCATAGTTGACCTTGACCTTTTCTAACGGGGAACTAATAGTTAGAACCTAAAATGCCTACTTCGAAAGCCGAAGCTTGGACTGACTACCTTGAAAGTCCTTGTGCCTTAGAAATTCTATTTTTGAGTACTTTTAATTATTCTGCGGAACCGACTTTTCTTATTTCTTATTTTTATAAAAAAAAAAGAAAAAAAAAGAAAAAGGTTTTGAATTTTGTGGGTAGATTCACTGCGAACCCTCACGAGACAAAACTCGTCCACTTATTTTTTTCATTATCTTCGTCGTATATTTTGTTTGCTTTCTCGAGGACTAGAAAGATTTAAGTTTGGGGGTGTGTTGAGCGTCCATTTTGTGCGAATTATCTCTTCTTTATCATGTATATAGCATCACTTTGCTACGTAAAACTTTCATACTACACGTAAACTGCATAAGTTTCTTTGCACCGTAATATAGTAGACTCTCATACGAACCCAACGACATATTGGTTCGCTCTCATACATTGCATGCATGAAAGATACAGAGCCCGTTAGTCCAAATTATTCTTTTATCGATAATCGTATTGGAACCTTATATGCGTTATTTTATGTGTATTTTTCAGAAACCGGATCTCGACACGCACGACTACAGTGATGCAAGGCTACAGGTTGATATCATCTCAATTGGCTTTGGAATAGAGGGAGGTCGTGTTCGGATGACAAGGGAATCGACGAACAATAGATGAGCAAACCTCGAAACGGAGAAGTGACTTCATCGGGCGGACGATTTGCATGATACGAGCCAGAGGATGACTACAGGCATATAAATAAGCGATGATGAGTCGGAGGATGGTGATCAAGTTTTCCACATTCACGAACCCATCGCGCTTGAACCCATTAACCAACCCAAGTCGCCCATTCCTTAGCTCATGCATCCCGGACCCTTAAAATCCCATTGCATCATCAGCTCTCTTCTCTCTTTTCTTCTATTTAATCCCATCCGTCCGATCCATGATCCCATCCATGCATTTCTTCCGTCTATCTCCTTTCTTCTTATTCCTCATCCGAAGACTGAATCACAGCCGTCCCTTACCAGATCTAAAACCCGGACCCTCACATTCAAGTTCTCTTTTTAACCCAACAAAACAGCTCCATTTAAACCAATTCATCACAGCCGTCCCTTTTTATTTCCCTTTACACCAGATTCCGACCCGATCACATGCAGCCGTACCTTACGAGATCTAAAACCCGGACTCCCTTCCATTCAAATACCAGCCGTCCCATCCCGATCGCACCACGTCCAAACCCAAATGCATGCAGCCGTCCGATCAGTTTTCCTCTCCCATGCGTGCATCAGCCCATGCAAACCCAGCGGCCAGCCATCCACCCAACTCTCTCTCTAAAACCGGATCCCATCAGAGCTCCTCTCTCTCTCCCACGTTTATCTCGCACTTAATCACAGCCGTCCCACACGCCCGAAACCCAGCCGAGCCCGCCGTCCTCTATTCTCTCTCTCTACCCGATCGGCCTCACCCGAGAATCTCTCCCTACCTCCTCTTAACCGAACGTCTCTCTCTCTTCCTACTTTCTCTCTCTAGTCCGCAAATCTCTCTCTCCTCCTCCTATTTTCCTGCACCCCACCGAACTCCTCTCTCTCGAAGTCTCTTTCCTTCTCTCTTTCTCTTTCCATTTTTCTTTCTTTCTAAATCTCTACCCGAGATTCTCTCTCTCTAGCGGCCCAACTTGGCAACCCGATCAGAAAACGTGCGATCGGCCCACGTTCTCTCTCCGAGATCCTCTACTCTCTCTCTAAAACCCATAGACGTAGCCCTCCTAACTTCTCTCTATCTTCCCCTCTCACGTCCTCACGTTGGGAGGGTCCTCTCTATCCTATATAAGGGGGGAGGGACGGACGAATCAGGAGGACCTACCTTGGCCGCCACACACGAACCCATCATCATCCATCTTCAGCACCGGACCATCTTCTTCACCACCGAACCCATTCACCACCGGCCATCATACACCATCTTCCTCATCCACCGGCTACCATCGTCAATCATCCCTCATCCGAGCCACGCCCCATCACCATCGAGCCTCGTCCTCGCCATCGTCAAAGCCATACCATCATCGATCCGGATTATGAGAAGCAAAGAAGCAAAGACGGGAGCGAAGCCAAGAATATCGTCATCATCTGGTTCCTCTGTCCTTTTGTTATTTGTTTATTCTAAACAAACAATGATATCATATGAGATGATGTGTAGCTAAATTCCATAGCTTAGGCCAATGGGGAAGTACTAGTGTTTTATGATGTTTTGGGATTGATTATTAATTATGTTTCAATGTTTAAAAGTAGAATATTCCGCTAACGCATGTTGATATATTCTCTAGATTTTCCATGCATTAGATATAGTGAATGCTTATCTTAGATTCATTATGATCATATGATGGGTAATGTTAAGAATCAATGTTACATGTAATAGTATGCCTAATGCTTATCTTTTTATAAGTATTCTATATATGTTTGCACCATGCCGGTTTTCATTGCTAAATCATCCGATTAGAATCTGTCCTTACGACGATTTAATTGAGTATAATATAATAATCAACCCTAAATTATCATAGGATGCTAGGATGAACCCCGAAGCCTAAGTTTTCCCTTAATCCAAGTACCTTTCCATAATTAAATTGCTTTAGTCTTTATTAAATAATTAGTTTTTAGTTAATCTATCAAAATCTCAACCATTGTTAGCTAGATTAGGTTTCAATCAACTTTAGATTTATTAAGTTTCCTAGCAAAGTCCCTGTGGGATCGACCTCGCTCCGCTGCACTATAATCCACGATTCGTGCACTTGCGAGTACAATTAAAATATCACAACAGTAGGCCACTGAGGCGCATGGTGGATCCATGCTTGGGAGACCCAGTAGACCAGTTATGTATAGACCTAGAACTAGTTCACAGCTTAGGTGATGCTGGTCGCTTCACTGAGAACAAGCTGTTGGCAGGTAGAGGATGTGGTGAAGTCTTCACCACGGGAACGTGGGATTCCTATTCACCTGACCAAGCACGATGATCGTGTTGAACAGGAACCAAGACGGTGCATAGTTCAGTAATTCAAACACTGGTGCATAAACCGTCTTACTACTATAGATAATTTGTCCTTAACCCCGAGGGACTATGTACACTGGGCCTACTAGTTGTGTGGTGCTTTGATATGCCAACGTGTGCAGACCTTCCATAGTCCAATACCACAGTACGTTGGGTTACCCGGCTGGCGCTTGAGTAACATGTAATCCCTACAGGTTATCCAACATCCAGTGTTGGATGGGTGCGTTTTGATGAGTCAATCTGTCCACACAATTAACCCAGGCCTGGTGCTTATCAGTATGACTGACGATGTTCCGGATGCTAGGCATAGCACCGAAAGATGTGTGGTGTTATAGATGACAAATCATCAATTCCTAGTCAGATGATCGATCGGGATCTGACGGTGCTCCTCACTGCCCAAGTCGCATCATGGCACCAGAAATATGAGGGACTGAGGATTATGAGAGTATAGTAGAGAACAGGGTTACGATCGAGGGAGTAACATAAGTTTAGGATCACTAGAGTTCAACTCACGTCGCACTCTGGGTGGCTACACGGGTTAATCGGATTAGGGCTGATTAACGGAACCTTCGGTGTGTTACCGGAACAGTTAATCAGGGATTCGGTTGGAGCTAGAGATCCCGAACCCTGAAGGTTTCACCCTGTTGTTGAGTATAGGAATTGTTCCCTGACCTGGTTGGATACATTGGATACGAAGTAGCACGTTGGAGCGCAAGCCCGGAGCCTAAGAACCTAATTCACATGTGTTAGGGGCTGTAGAGGTATTTTGGTAAATACTGAAATATGGCTCAGAACACATTGAATATGAATCTTAGAATGAACGGAATAATTCCAGAAGCTCATAGGCGCTGACGGAACTCGATTCCGAGTAGCGCACCTTACTCAATCTCGCTTTTAGTTTTTCACTTTTCGTGAAGGGCGTTTTCGTCCAGGCTTCACGATAGACACTTGGAAACCCTAAAACCGACCCCCCCTCATCCTAATCTTATTAGGGCCGGCCCTAGCTTGCGCATGGCACTAGGAGACCGGCCCTATATGAAGAATAGAGGGGGAGGGGCCGGCCTTATGTGTGTCCCCTCTCCAGAAAATCCGAACCTCTCCCTCTCTCCCTCTCTTTGTGGTTTTGGCCAAGGAAGAAAGAGGAAGAAGAAGAAAGAAGAAGGAGGAAGGAAGGAGAAGGAAGAAGAGAGAAAGAGGAGGAGGAGATCTCATAGCTCGTTATTGTCTCCGCAACGAATTCCTCGATCGGCTTGTAGTCCTTGCACTCAGAGGTAGGACTTCGAGGATTCCTCAATTCGCAAAGGACAAGGTGCTATCCGACAGTTTCCTTTGAGATTCACGTGCGGTTCATCATCATTCTGTTCTCTCCGGATCATAGATCCACAAGGTATGATGATTCCAAACACCTAACTAGATGCATGCATGTCTTCCGTAGATCGTAGTATGCCTCTAGGGTGTCCGCACATATACGAAGATCATAGATTTGCATGTAGATTGTTTTGTAGTATTAATTGTAATGACGTATGATCTTCGGATCTATCTTTTGCTTCCGCTGCGACTCTGATAAGCGGATCCAATTCCAACACCCACCCCCTTCACAGGTCTTTGCATGCCACCTCACCCGTGTGCTGGGCTAGTTGCACATGAGGCAATCACCAAGTATTATTCCTTTCAATTATGCTAAGCCAAACACGTAAAGAGAGAAAAGCGGAGTCTGTTTACGTAATAAGCGGCAGTTGCAGGATGAAATAACCAAGGCATGTTCTATATGTACCCGGCCACTAGCCACCAGTCCCCCCTATTTTTCAATCATTAAATTGGCATTATCCCTAACCTCTAGCCAACCTCATCCCCAAATGTTGACCCCATTCCCCCAGTCGTTTCCATCATGCCCCCTCCTTCCTCCTCCTACTCTGCGTCAAAACCCTAACCCCAAAAAAGTATCGGTGGCTACCCCACCAATACTATTTGCGGGCAACCATTGACACTTTTCATAGTGCGACTTAGGATTTTGGTGCAGGGAAGATGGAGGAGAAGAGACAGGGAAAGATAAGGAGGAATGAGTTGTATAGGAACATCGTCAAAAAAGGGTTGGCGAGGAGGGAACGACGACGGAGATAGAGGACGATGGGACTTACGTCAATGGGGATAGGGCTTGGACGGCTGGAGGTTAAGGATGAGGGCATTTTGGGATTATGAGGTTTGCCATCAACTACTATTAGGAAGGAAGCAGTGGCGGTAGCAATGAAACTCAAAGATCCCAACCTCAATATTTTCGATTGGATTCCTCCATAGACAGTCTGACCCCTCCAACGATGGTGAAGGAAGAGGAGTCAGCACCCTCATCGAGGCATGAGATCGATGTTCATTGTCGCCCACCTCAGATCGTCAACCTCTTTGGAGATAAATTTGTCTCTTTCTCTCTCTCTCTCTCTCTCTCTCTCTCTCTCTCTCTCTCTCTCCCGGAAAAAAAACAACATATACACAGACACACAATGGGGTGGCTGTCTAATTGGGGTATATTCAAGGTGGGGCGGGCTATTTAACCGGGTGTATTCAATGAGGGGTGTAAGAATGGGTATGTTTTGGGTAGGAGTGGAGTATGGGGAGACCCTGTGCGATCAAACCAGCAAAAGGACACGAAACTCGTACCTTTGTGTTTGCTAGCTGATCATGGGGAGGTCCTGCGCGATCAAACTAGTCTTATCTTCGATTGGTCAAGGTAAGGCTCTTACCGACCCAACCGGCTATAGGGTACGCGGCAGATGCCTTTTGACACTGGTTGATCATGGGGAGACTGTGCGATCAAATCAGTGAAAAGGACATGGAGCTCGTACCTTTGTGCTTGGAAGTGGCGAAGCGTTGGTTGATCAAGAGTTTGAGAATGACTTGCATATGGAAAGTGATCATTTACCATTTTATTGATAACTCAGAAGATATTACATCATGAATTTCTAATGAGTGACATTCTAAGTTATTGATAATCCATGGTGTTCTACTCTGAACAGTCGATTGGATGCTTCCCTTTTAGCTAAAGCTATTGGTTGTCGGAACTATAGATTCTGTAAGCTTCTTTCTCTTTGGTTGCAGAAAGGGGGGTCCTGAAAGGATCTATGTCCTCCTTTAAACTCCTGGAGATGTTTCTCTAGCCAGAGGTCTTCCAAGTAATGCGAGAGAGACTTGCATTTCACCATTGGGTGTCCGTGGCATCGATGAAAGTCGCAGTAGATTGATTTGTTTGTCATATGCTTTTAATCAGATCAGAGAAGGTTAGGCCACTTGAGGAAGTCTTCATTCTGGATCTACTCAAGGATGATGTCTATGGGCAGATTCCAATCGGTGAAGTCGGTTCTTTAATGATTAGTGGGTCTATCGCCTGCCCGCTTTGACCTCTTAGAGGATCCGTCTCCTTTGGCCTAAGCGTTGTGAACTCGAGCTGTTGGTTGTGCCGACTCTTTGTCTGAAGGAGACTTCTTGAGGTCATGCCCCTCACGCGCGATTTGATCGTCCTCTATCTCAATCTCCCGTTGGATCCGATCGTACAGCGCTCCGAGAGAGGCAAGTGGATTACGGATGAAGTCGTCGTAGATGTGGATATCATAGTGTAAGGCATTCTGGAATGCCAATATGTTTGCTTCATCGTCGAGGTGATGTTCGGAGAGCACAGCGTGCTTGTTCCGGAACCTCCGGGTGAACTCTCGAAGGACTTCATCTGATCACATATGATGTCGGTAGAGGGAGTCTAGCTTCTCTAGCTTGAGATTTAGTTTATAGTGCTAAATGAAGAGATTTGCCAGATCCTCAAACCAACTCACTAAGCTTGTCTGAAAGTAGTAATACTAGTAGAGCGATAGTCATCCAAGCTACCCGCAAAGGTACGACACAGAACTTGGTTGTCATGGTCGTATGGTATCAACGCCTGCTTAGCTTGAAGGCGAGGATGTATAATGTTGGGTCTTCCGTCAGGCAGTTGAACTTAGGAAGAATAGAAGTCATCTAACTCCGAGGGAAAAGGGCTCGGAGAATTTACTGGTGAAGCGGCCCTTTGGAGGCGTGGTTGTTCCGACGATCACCTCGTTGGTCTGAGAGGCGTCTCGAAAGTAGAGAAGGTAGCAAAGGCATCAGACAGGTTGATGCGTGCTTTGGTCACCATCATCCGAACCAATTGAACTTGTCAATTATCCACGTCATCCCCATTGCTTGCATGTAGGTCTTCTCAGTTGAATCATGCACTGCATCGGTTCGTTGAAGTCTTCCTTCGTCTGAATCATTGCAATTTTTTGTTTTCCATCGTTCTTCAGAATAGGCCTCCAAACGGGCTGTACAGCCTCCATCAAATCACCGTGAGAATATCCACGCTTGTTCATGTAGTCCTTGAGCTGACTGCATCGAAGACCGGATCAATTTCCTGAAAAACACACATGAAATGACACTTATCAGATTCAAATGCGATTATCGATAAAAGGATAATTTAGACTATTTGGATCCGTATTTTTCATGCATGCAATGTATGAGAGCGAACCAATATGTCGTTGGGTTCATATGAAAGTCTACTATATCATAGTGCAAAGAAACTCATGCAGTTTACGTGCATTATGAAAGTTTTACGTAGCAAAGTGATGTTACGTGCATGATAAATAAGGGATAATTCGCACCAAATGGATACTCAACACACCCCCAAACTTGAATCTTTCTCGTCCTCGAGAAAGCAAACAAAATAAACTAAGAAAATAATAAAAGAATAAAAATAACTTAACTCACTGTCGCAGGAATCGTGATTGCACTTAGCACGTGCAATAAGCCGTTAAACTCCCGGGTTACCCCAGTGGACGAGTTTTGTCTCGTGAGGGTTTGCAGTGAATCTACCCATAAAATTCAAACTTTTTTTTTAAAAAAAAATATAAATAAGAAATAAGAAAATTCAGTTTCGTAGAATAATTAAAAAGTACTCAAAAATAGAATTTCTAAGGCACAAGATTCACGAGGTATCTAACCCAAGCTTCGGCTTTCGAAGTACGCATTTTAGGTTCTAACTATTAGTTTCCCGTTAGAAAAGGTCAAGGTCAACTATGCTCAAGTGCACGATGCTGTCTGGGCTAAACACAACTGGGGGTTTGGTTCTCTACATTCATATCATTCTAACAATCTCCTAGAACGGTCAAAGTCGACCTTAGAACCTGAGTCAAAACCAGCTAATCTAGACAGGCTAGTGAGAGTTGTGGATATTCACCTTAATACACTACGGGCTTTATATGTGATATTCTAGTTTCCTCACATTGTTTATAACGACGGCTTTCACACTATTTTCTTCTTTCTTTTTTTTTCGGTCTTATTTTTTTTCTGAATCTAATTATATATCCCTTCCTAACTTGTACCATGCCAGCTGCACTCTATGCCCATGACACGCTGCCAACGCTCTCATGAGTTAGGTAGCCATCCTCATGTTGCCTTTATATTTGATTCACTCTGCATCCATAGGATCATTCTCATAACCCTATCGACCAGCTTCACTCATATTAGGGCATATAGGTTAAGACTTTTACATAATTAGGTCCTAAACCATGCTAATAGGTAGCCCTTTTCGCTATACCTTAGAATTCACTGGTCGCTTTTCTAATGATATTTTTTTCAAACCAAGTGAACCAGATCCGCATGGTTCATCAGGACTCCAAGTGACTATTAGGTGATATGAAAGCTTTAAATCTAGACCCTGGAGGTGTAAGCCAGATGTGAAGTGAGAAGTCGAGTCTAGTTTGTTTTGACAATATCTAAAAGGTTACTAAGGGTCATAACCATATTAGACATACATTTTCTAGCTGATCCTTGGACTTTATACCTTGATTACCAAGTATCTTATAGTCCTATTCGAGTACGATAGAATTATACACAAAACCTGAAACAAAGTTGAAATATATATAGATTTTTTTTTCAAAAAGAACGAAAAGGATGACAAAAGTAAAATGAGAAGAAACTAAAATATGAAAAAAAATAAAAATATGCAATTACAAATTCCGATCGATTTCTATACGAACGCTATAGTTTTGGTAGGGGACTACAGACTAGACACACATACGCCAAGACGTATGTGCCGAGCTGTCCCACTACAGCGTAAGTTGATGCAATGATAATATATATATATATATATATATATATATATATATATATATTTATAATTAGAATAGAAAAATTTTGTGGAAATTAAATGCATACAGGACTTTGCAAAAAATACATCACACCCCCAAACTTAAATTAGACATTGTCCCCGGCAACGGCGCCAAAAACTTGATGCGATCTAAACTAATCCTAAATTAAGGGTTTAATTTGATCTAAATTATAACTCGCAAGTGCACGAATCACTTTGTAGGAGCGGTGCGTATTACGAGGTCGATCCCACAGGGATTGCTAATGAGGGAACTGTCTAATCTAGGGTTATCAGTTATTTAACCTAAATTACTTTAAAAGATAGTTTAATGGGAGTTGATTTGTTTTGAGATTAAAAACAAACTAATTAAGGACAGGAAAACAAGCTAGTTACGGTAAGTCGAGTTTTAAGTGGAGAAGGTACTAAGGCACTCGAATCCACCTCTAGATCATCATAGATGCTATGATTAAATTATGATGTTCTAATTTAGGCGAGTAGCATTCGGGAAACAAATCCCGTGCTTCCTCGAGATGCGATCGTTAAAGCTTTAAATATAATTATCTAATATTGGATTCAACTCAAGCAAGGGTAATAAAACAAAGCATCAAACATCTAGGTTAAACACAACGGATCAAAGCACATGAGCAGAGCATCCGATGTCTGAGTTAAGCATGCAATATCTGGGTTTTAATTATTTGATTAAAATAGGCCTAATTGCATGATGATCAATTATAGCTCTAACTACAAAACATACGTGGCATGGATTGTGAGAGCAAATTGAACCATCAATCAATTAAGAATTGAATTGCATAAAACATTAAAAAGCATTGGCATAGAACATATAAAATAAACTAAACATCTACTAGATCCAGGGTTTCATCTCGGCCTTAGCATGGAATTTAGCTAGATATGGGTTTTGTTACATTAAAGGAAAAAACGAAAAGAAACAAAGTACAGATCATCCTTGAAGATTGGTTCGTAGATTCCGTCTTCTTCGATCTTGTTCCTCGATGCAGCTGCGCATTGGCTTGATCATGTCGTAGCCTCGATGATGGCGCGATGACGGCTCGGATGGACGAATGACGGGTGATGGCGACACGGATGAACGACTGATGGAGGATTATGGGAGGTGGAGGCTAGGATGGAGGAGGAAAGGTGGATGATGATCGGAGGTGATGGCTAAAACTAGGGTTCGTGGATGACGATGGCCGGTGGATGTGGAAGATGAGGGGTACGGTGGTGAAGATGGGTGATGATGGGTTCGGTCGTCTCCAGCCCTCCCCTTCTTTGTTTTCTCGAGCCCCCCTTATATAGGATAGAGAAACGGGACGGGTTTGATAGAAAGAAAGGAAAGAGAAAGAGATACGTTCGAGAGAGAGAAAGTCCCGGAGAGGGAACGTGCATGGCTCGGGTGTATGCGGACGGCTGTGATCGTTTTGGAAAGATGGGGAGTCCGAGAGAGTTGGGCACGATCGGGGGTTGTTGGCTGGGTTTTAGAGAGAGAAAATAGGGAGAGAGAAAGAAATTTCGGTGGGGGAGTACTCGGGTAAAGGGGCTGCATACATGGAACGGCTGTGATTGGGTTTTGAGTTTGGGTTTTGAGAGAGAGAGAGTTGGGACCAGATCGGGTAAGGATGAGAGAGAATCGGTGGGGATTTAGAGAGAGGAAGTAGGGAACGGAAGAGAGAATTAAGGAGGGAGAGAGAGAAGTTCAGCTGGGTTTTAGAGAGAGAACGCAGGCCGATCGGGTAGAGAGAGAAAGTCGGGGTCTGTTATGGAAGGAGATAGAAAGAGACGATCGGAACGGGGGGTCTGCATGCATGGAATGGTGGGATCGGGTGCAGGGAATGATGCCCGGAACGGCTGTGATTGGGTTGAGAGAGAAAAAAAGGAAACGGGTGAGAGTGGGTGAGCGGTTGGGGTCAGCATGGGTTTTAGTTAAAATGGGTGGCTGTGATTAAGTGGGGAGAAGAGGGGCGGCTGTGATCGAGTGCATGGACGGGAGAAAGAGAGAGAATCAAGGGGCAGCGGCTGATCGGCTAGAACGGACAGCTGTGATGAGTGGCTGCATATCAGATTTTAGAGAGAGAGATTAGGGAAGAGAGAGAAATTATGGGCGATTGGCTTGGTCATGAGAGAGGGACGGCTGGGATTTGGATTATTGGATCGGACGGGCTGCATGGGTCTGGGTTATTGGATCGCAGGGGCTGCATGGTTATTGGATCGGACGGCTGGGATGGAATTGAAGAAGGGAAGCTGGGATCCGGGGCTCGCGATCGGGTCAGGGCCGGGGCTAATGCACGAGACGCACGGACGGCTGTGGTTGGTTGCATGGGATTTGTATAGGTATTATGACCGGGTTCGATCGGGTACACATGGGTCTTGGGTTTGCATGACCCAAAGTCCTTGCAATGATGGGTTATGGATGTACAAAGGTTTTGGAGACTGATAGGTGGTGTCCGAGAGGGAATTGGGTACAGGTGTGATAGGCTCGGTTTTGAGAAGAAATAAAAGAGAGATAACTAAAGAAAGTCACAAAAATAACGAAAAAGGAAAGTAAACAGGTTGATGCGTGCTTTGGTCACCATCATCCGAACCAATTGAACTCATCAATTATCCACGTCATCCCCATTGCTTGCATGTAGGTCTTCTCAGTTGAATCATGCACTGCATTGGTTCGTTGAAGCCTTCCTTCGTCTGAATCATTGCAATTTTCTGTTTTCCATCGTTCTTCATAATAGGCCTCCAATCGGGCTGTACAGCCTCCATCAAATCGCCGTGAGAATATCCACGCTTGTTCATGTAGTCCTTGAGCT
Source organism: Chamaelirium japonicum (assembly GCA_947650365.1). NCBI lineage: Eukaryota > Viridiplantae > Streptophyta > Magnoliopsida > Liliales > Melanthiaceae > Chamaelirium > Chamaelirium japonicum. The sequence goes on from OX393551.1 coordinate 12,304,996, forward strand.
TACTGCATCGAAGACCGGATCAATTTCCTGAAAAACACACATGAAATGACACTTATCAGATTCAAATGCGATTATCGATAAAAGGATTATTTGGACTATTTGGATCCGTATTTTTCATGCATGCAATGTATGAGAGCGAACCAATATGCCTTTGGGTTCGTATGAAAGTCTACTATATCATGGTGTAAAGAAACTCATGCAGTTTATGTGCATTATGAAAGTTTTACGTAGCAAAGTGACGTTACGTGCATGATAAATAAGGGATAATTCGTACCAAATGGATGCTCAACATGCGCTTTACCCGGGCGTTGAGTAGTCTCGTCGACAGGCTGAGAAGATTACCGAGATTCAACCTGAATAACACGATTAACCGACTGACGACTTCTTGAATCTACAATGGGTTGTTGTTCCGGGTGTTGACTCGTTGCAGGCATACGACTCATTGAACGGATCGTAAGATATGGAACATCTTGATGCAGGTTGCTTCCCTCTGGCTGATCCACGGGTCGTGTCTTTGTAATTTTGGTATAGCAATGGAGACAGACGGATTACTCAGATAATCGATGGTTGCTGCTTGACCGAAAGAACTGGGAAGCCTGGTGGTCGCTAGTTGATAGGGAACGATCCCCCAAACGGTGTCAAACTATAGGAAAGGATTATGGACATCGTACAGTTCTCCTCTAACAGTCGATGGAAGGTATTGACCTTCGAGATATGGCATACTGTAGAGCACTGAGCTGTCACACTAATACTGTAGAGTAAAGAGAAAGAATAAGGGTTTACATAGGAGGTGGTGATGAAGTTCGGTCGAAGCATACGTCTCTGTATGGTAAGAAGCAACCTTGGAATCCACTATCTCTAACGAAATAGAGCTACTATCGACAGCCCAAGGAGTGCTTATACGAGTAGACATATAATGGAGCAGACTTGACTGGAGTCTGATCACCAGAAGGCTCGATGAGCTCTGAAAAATAAAATTTGAGAATGTAGTATGGAATCCTCGATATAAAAATATTTATTGGTTTTACTATTTATAGAGGTTTGGGAATATTTGGGGTTTTAGTAAATATCCGAGGGGATTTACCAGATCCTGAATAGTATGTGTGGGCCACAGACAGGGTTGCGGGTCCTACTGTTGTCTCCATAGGCCCCAAGCAAAGCTGTGGGCCCCACTATCATCTCTGTGGGTCTCTGGCAGGGCTACAGGTCCCACTGTCGTCTCTATAGGCCCCCGGTAGGGCTACGGGTCCTACTGTCATTCCCGTGGGCCCCATACAGGATTACAGGTCCCACTATCATCCCCGTGGGCCCCAAACAAGGCTATAAATCCCATTGTTATCTATATGGGCCCCTGGTAGGGTTGTGGGTCCTACTATCATCTTCGTGGGCCCTAGGCAGCTATGGGTCCTACTGTCGAGCGTTAGTCAGATTTTGGTCCCATGGTTATTATATGAGATGCATGTTGGTACATAACACAGTTATGTATTCTTTTGAGAATAGAAAGTTATAGCTACATGGTAGTCCAATGAGTTGAAGACTAAGTGGATTGGTCTCATATAACCTAAATCAGTTCGTAACTATGATCCTGTTGGTTGTCTCATCATGATAAGCTGTTTTGGATGACAGTGTATCGGGAGTCTTCACTATGGTCATCACCAGGCAAAGTATCTGCGGCAGAATGAAACCAAAACAGTATACAGATCGGTGAGCAGATACTAGTACACTAAGTCGTATTTCTACGTAGGGTAAAATAGTCCTAAACCCTGAGAAACCACGACTGGTGGGCTAATCTATTGTGTGGTGCTTTGGTGCACCATTGTGTGAGGGTTCAATTTCATAATATAAAACCACAGTATGCTGGGTTTCCCAACTGGCGTCGTATCAACGCGCCACTCCTACAGATCATTCACACCCCTTACGGGAGCTGTGTTCCTTTGTCTGACTTATGTTATACCAAATCTAGGCCTGGTGGTCATTAGTTGGACTATTGACCGGGTTTGATTACTCGACGGGGTAATCAGTGGTACAATGTATATGGTCAACCTGGAAGGACCGAGTCATATAAGCACTCGAGTCTGATGGTATTCTCCATCGCTCGAGTTGCCTTATGGCACTAAGTGGAGAGACAACGAGTTTACCGCTACTACGCAGAGAGCAGGGGTATGCGAGAGAATATAATAAGTCCGAGAAAATTAGAGTATAGCCTGCGCCATACTCTGGGTGGCTACGCAGGTTAACTTGGACTTAAAAGATCGATGGTACACTCAGGGAGTGTGTCGATCGAGTTAAAGTTGAAAACCATGAACCCTTGTCTCTGAAGGTTCCACCTTATCCATATTATGTACGGTCCTTGAACTATCTTCTCGAAACACATGATGCAGTTAGAGGAAGCGAGAAGTTTTTATCTATGCTCTGTGTGTGCTTCACACTAATGCATAGTAGATGCGTAACTACGTGCATGTACTAAAGAAAAATGCTAGACTAGTACGAAGAGACGTGTAGTTATCCCTTGCCATAAGTGGACTCCGCTACATGGGTACAATGCACTCGGACATATTGCGAGTTAACTATTTGACTTTATTAGGGGCACCCTTCGGGAACCAGGTGAATAGTGACTTTCATGCATGCTAGAAATTCGTATTGCTAGATTATCGTTAGGATGTTCGAATTATGTGTACACACATATACACACATGTAGATTAGTTTCTAAGAAAGTTTTAATCGTGTAACATGCATCATGAACGGTCTTTCGATCGGTAAATCGCTTCCATTGCGAGCCTCTACCATAAGATTTTTCCAACAATTAGTATCAGAGCTACACTAGTGGTATGCGTTTTAAGACTTTCCACAAAGCCATCATGTGCATGAATGGTGAGCGTGAGATTTCAACGGGATTCCTACACTTAGATCATGCATATGTATATATCTTAATTGTTCTATGAATCATGCTTGTAGGGAGCCGCTATAAAATAAATATGGATATGTATTTATTTGCTACTGAGGGTCGGACCCCACGTTAGCTTTTGTCTAGATTTTTTTCTTTATGTGTGTGGATAGTTTTAAAGCCATAGTTGGGCGAGAGGTAAAAATTGACCACCCTCGATTCACAAGGCTTTTGTTAGGCATGTTTTATTTTTTTTTCTATGAAATTATGTATGAGCGAGCACTTACTCAAAGCGTACTATAGTTTTTTTAGTTACAGATCAAGAAGGAGAACTTGCCACAAAGATCCACCATCAGGAGCATAAGCGAAACCTTGGAGGATGAAGACTATCCGATAAAGTGTTTGCAAACGCGATGAAGGAGCTGGACCGAGAAACTTTGCGAAGAAAGTCAGAGAACCTACACTGTATTAGTCAGGTTCAAGGGTCGGACCTTGAATTTGATTCAGTTATTTGGTTGCTTTTTTTATTAATTCTTTATGTTTCATATCGAACCTTAATGAGATAAATTTATTATCAGTATTCAGAGGGATGTATTTCTCCTAAGATCCTAGCGACCTTATTAGGATAAGATCCCGCCAGTGATACCTATTATTTAATTGATCTTTGATGATAGCATAAATTCCTCATATTTGGTTATGCTGCTATTAGGTCAATGCATGACTTGTTGGAAGTTCCTATCTGGCCAGTATCAAAACCAATAATGAGAAGAAAAAAATTCTACTATGACATCAATCGTCAAATTTAGAAGCAATGCGCCATGGTAGTGAGAGTCATTCCCTGTTTGTCTGACCTTAGGTTAGGATCTAGCGCATTAGTTTGATAGTTAGGTTTATAGAGCATCGATGTTCTCGGGATATATAATATAAACCTTGAGTAGAGAAATCCACTTGAGGCAAGGACTATGATATTCCAAGATCGATTAATAATATGCGAAAGGCTTGAAGCATTAGTAGGAGCATGGTGTGACCAGGGTCTAGTATGTAGGTGGTCGCTATCTTTGCATATACTCATACATGCAAAATAACCCTTATTTTTAATATGGGATGCAAAAAAGGACTCTAAGAGATCTCCTAGCCTCCACGGCCAATCGCTTTGTGTTCGAGTGCGAAGGCGTAACTCAACATCCTCTTTGGGTAAGAGTTATATCATTCTATGCTGGATGACTTAGTTGTCTCCCTTGGGATTTAGCGATTACGGGGCTATGAGAGAAGAGCTTTTCCCGCCCTCGTGGAGGCCGTATGAACTCCCATGTCATAATTGCTTAGGCTCGTGTGTAAGCATCCAAAGTGCACGTGAGGCTTTCGTTGCTTTGCATGGGGATCATGTGGCACTGGCCAAAAAATAATCATGGTCCACCAAAATCCTTAGTTGGTATATTTGTATTGGGTCAAGGAAAGACCCATATGAGCAGATGACACTGCATACTGCCCCCTCGTGCAGGTGTATTCGATTCCGAGATCTTATATACATGGTTAAATTAATCCATAGAGATGTCTTCTCTTGAGGGTAGCACTAACATTTGAATATAATTAGCTTGTTTTAAAAATCCATAAAAATAAGTTTTCATGCATTCTCGTCATTCGATCCTTTGTTTTCAGATCACAAAGTTAGACCAACTGTCCGCTATCCTAAATGACCACAATCGTACCGGTCTTAACTATAAGGACTAGAAGAACAACTTAAATCTGGTCTTAAGGATTGGTATGCATATAGCAGCCCTTAATGACCCTAAGCCAGACTTACCTGGATCCAATGCCACTGAGGTATTTTACTGACTGGAAAAATCTAATAAAATATGAAAATGCTATATTATAGCATCCTTGCAAACAACTCTGCAGAAGCAGGTCAAGGATATGCCCGATAATCGCATTATACTTGGAGATGTTTGAGAGTCATAATCGCGTTACGCGATAGCTCACCATCAAGAAACTCATCGGTACTAAGATGTCCGAGGGAACATTGGTTCGTGAAAACATATTGAAAATATTTGGGTTCTAGAACGAACCAACATTCATAAACATTGTGCTAGATGGCAAGGTGATGACATATATTTTCCTCTCGTCGATGTCTGGAGCTTTTGAACGCTTTGTCACCAACTTTAATCTGAATAAATTTGGGATAAAAAATACAAAGCTTTTGAGAGCTCTCCAGGCAGCTGAGGATGGATTTAAGCATAAGGGCGTAGCACTGCACATGCAACACAGATCCTTCGATAAGTCTGGCAAACCTTAGAGCAAGAAATATGAGAAGAAACATAAGTCAGCACTTATATAGAGCTCTACGGGTACCTCCAGATCCAGTGACTCAAAGAAGTCGGGCACCAAGTGCTTCCAGCGTGGCAATAAGGGCCATTAGAAGAATGACTGCAGAAAGCCTCAGCATGCTGAAGAAGGTAATCAACAACTCTTCGTTGTTGAATCATTTCTTTCGAGTAACAATTTTTTTACTAGTTGGATTGTGGATTCTGGATACACTAATTATGCATGTAACTCTCTTCAGGGGTTTCAGGAAAGCAGAAGATTGCTTGATGGAGAGGTAACCTTGAGTATGGGGACTGAGATCGTAGCAGCAGCTGAAATCATTGGAGATATTACTCTCAGCTTTTTTAATAATAAGATTGTGACTCTTAGATATGTTTTTTATATCCCATCCTTGGGACAAAACTTGACTTATGTTTTCTCTTTAATTAATAAATATTATTCAGTTTATTTTAATGCTTCTGGTGTATTGCTTAAGCTGAATGAAATTTATATATTAAGATGAATGGTTAAGAATAATCTTGATATTGTCAGTCCTATGTTTGAAAGAGAAAGCATAATGACTTCAATATTTTATATTAATTCATCTAAACGTAAGAAACATTTAGAAAATTTAATCCAATTGTGGTATTTATGGCTTGAACATATTGCCTTGGATAGGATATGTAGAATGGTAAAAGTCGGGCTTCTAGAAATAGATCCTTCTGAGATCCTTCATATCTATGAATCATGTCTAGAAGGAAAAATAATCAAGAGAGCCTTTATAGGTAAAGGAATAAGAGACATTGAGGTATTGAAATCAATCCATTCAGATATCTATGGACCATGAACATCAAGGCGATAGAAAGCTATGAGTACTTCATCACTTTTACTGATGATTACTCAAGATATGGTTATATTTATTTGATGCATCGGAAGTCAGAGTCATTTGATAATTTCAAAGAATTCAGGGCTGAAGTAGAAAAGCAGACAGACAAATATATAAAAGCCCTTTGATCTAATCGAGGTGGTGCGTACCTATCTGACGAGTTTTTTGGGTCTCTGGTGGAGTATGGGATTATATTATAGTTACATGCACCAGAAATCCTATAACATAATGGAGTTTTCGAGAGAAGAAATCAAACCTTGTTCGACATGGTTCGAAGTATGATGAGTTACGTCAATTTACCAATGATCTTTTGGGGATACGTCTTATAGACAACAACATATATTATAAACCATATTCCGTCTAGGTCAGTGTCTCAGACCCCTAGAGAACTATGGTCAAGGCCAAAGCCAATACTATAATATTTCAAAATATAGGGATATCTTACACATGTGCGGAAGGACAAGAGTGATAAAATGAAATCAAAATCCATAGTGTGTTTATTTATAGGGTAAGGTATCCCAAGGAGACCAACGGTGGACTATTTTATGATCCTGAGAAAAAGAATGTAATCATTTCTACGAATACTGTCTTCCTAGAGTATGATTATATTATGGACCATTAACCTACCAGTAAGGTGGTTATAGAAGAATTACTGGGTACCTATAGAAAGTGCATATCCGAAAGCATAGTGGGAGTTGATATTATAGATACTAATACACTAGACACTGTAGTACCTAATTATACTGTACCACTACCACCACCTCGTCGCAATAGAAGAAGCATTAGAGCTCTTGACAGTTACTATGGAGAAACCTTACGATTGATTCAGAGGGCCAGGAGGATGATCCACTGAGCTACAATAAGGTAGTGGGAGCTTCTGACAACTCTAATTGGCAAAAGGCCATCGAGACAGAAATTGTATCAATGTCCCATAACACTGTCTGGACTCTTGTTACACCATCATCCAAGATTAAACATATTAGGTGTAAATGGGTGTATAAGAAGAAGAGAGGATCTGATGGTTCCATTGAGATTTATAAAGCTAGATTAGTTGTCAAGAGTTATACCTAGAGAGAATGAATCGACTTTGACAAGACCTTCATACCGGTAGTTATGATTAAGTTTATTTAGATCCTTCTATCAATTGCAGTCTATTACAACTGGGAGATCTGATAAATAGATATCAAGACAGCATTCCTCAATAGGGATTTGGAGGACGATAATATATGATACAGCTACCAGGTTTTAAGTCAGAGGATCAGGAGCATCTAGTTTGAAAGTTGTAGAAGTCCATTTATGAACTAAAGCAAGCATCTAGAAGTTGGAACATCTGTTTTATGAGGCAATCCAGTCGTATAGATTTACTCTAAACAAGAATGAATCATATGTGTACAAAAGAAGTGACAAAATCACAGTGGTGTATTTGATACTTTACATAGACGATATTTTGCTCATTGGGAATAATATAGAAATATTATTAATAATAAAGGTTTGGTTATTAATAAAATTCGATATGAAAGACCTAGGTGAAGTGAGTTATGTTTTGGGGATCAAGGTAACACGAGATCGCTAGAATATGATTCCCTTGTTGTCACAGGTCGCATATATAGATAAGGTTATAGCCATATTTGACATGCAAAACTCTAAGAAGGTTTTTGTGCTATTTCAGATATAGCATGAAACTGTTTAAGGATCAAAGTCCCAAGACATAGAAGAAGAGAGTGAAAATATAAAAGGTACCTTATGCTTCCACAGTAGGTAGCCTAATGTTTATTATGTATTGTGCAATGCCAGATATATATTTTGCAATAGGGATGATGGGTCGGTTTCAGTCAAATCCGAGTCTAGCTTACTGGACAGTTGTAAAGTGTATACTCAAGTACCTTCGTCGGACGAGGAACTATGAGTTAGCTTATATTACACAAGAACTAACATCGATTGGATATACAGACTCTAACTTTATATCATATTTGGAATCTAGAAAATCGATATCAGGATTTGTGTTCCTATTAGGAGGAGCAACGGTTAGTTGACAGTGTGTGAAGCAGAAGTGCATCGCAGACTCTACCACAGAAGTTGACTACGTTGTAGCGTATGAGGCAGCTAAAGAGGCAGTTTGGCTTAAGAAATTTCTTACGAACTTAGGGTGCATACTAGAAGCTCAATTACCTATTGTGCTTTATTGCGACAATAGTTGAGCTGTAGCACAGGCCAAGGAGCCAAGGCATCATCAGAAGGAGAAGCACATTAAGCGCAAATTCCACTTGATTCGGTAGTTTCAAAAGTAAGGGCAAGTAGTGTTGATACAAATTACATCTGCAGATAATATTACTGATCATTTTACCAAGGTATTCGAGCGACTTGTGGACTCAATGAGAGTCAAAGCTGTTTTGCTTCGCTAGACCAAGTAGGAGATTGTTAGAATTGATATATTCTAAGTTTGTAAAACTCTGGGTTTTAATCTATTAATAAACGATGAATATTATTCTATGAGATGCATGTTAGTATGTAACACAATTATGTGTTCTTTCAAGAACAGAGAGTCATGGCTACATGGTAGTCCACTAAGTTGAAGACTAAGTTGATTGATCCCATGTAACCTAAATCAGTACACAACTATGATTAGGTTGGTTATCACATCATGATAAACTATTGGGGATGATAGTGCATGGGGAGTCTTCACCATAGTCACTACCAAGCTCATTATCTTTGGCCGAACAAAACCAACACGGTATATAGATCGGTGAGCAGACACATGTACACTAAGTCATGTTTCTGCTTAGGATAAAACGATCCTAAACCCTAAGGAACCACAACTAGTAGGCTAACAAGTTATGTGATGCTTTGGCGCACCAATGTGTGAGGGTTCAGTTATGTAATCCAAAACCATGGTGTGCTAGGTTACCCAGCTGGTGTCGTATCAGCGTGCTACTCCTACAGATTATTCACACCCCTTACGAGAGGTGCGTTCCTTGGTTTGACTTATGTTGTACCAAATCTAGGCCTGGTGGTCATCAATTGAACTGTTAACCGGGTTCGATTACTCATGAGGTAATCAATGGTACGATATATATGGTCAATTTAGAAGGAACCGAGTCATATGAGCACTCAAGTCTAATAATATTCTCCACCGCTCAAGATGTGTCATGGCACCAAGTGGAGTAACGACGGATTTACTTAAGGGGAGAGTAAGGGTATGCGGGAGAACATAGTAAGTCCGAGGGAATTAGAATGCAGCATGCGTCATACTTTGGGTTTAACTTAGATTCAGATGATCGATGGTACACTCAGAAAATGTGTCGATCGAGTTCATGTTGGAAGCCATAAACCCTGGTCCCTGACGGTTCCACCTTATCCACATTATGTACGGTCCTTGAACCATCTCCTTAAAACACAGGATATAGTTAGAGAAAGCAATAAATCTATATCTATGCTCCGTGTGTGCTTCATACTAGGGCACAGTAGATGTGTAACTACCTGTGTGTACTATGGAAAAACCCTATATTAGTACAGAGACGTATGTAGTTATCCCTTGCCATAAGTGGACTCTGCTATATGGGTGCAATGCACCGGATATATTACGAGTTGACTAGTTGACTTTACTAGGGACACCCTTCGGGAACCCCAGTCAATAGTAAAATCACTAGTGCGCTTTATTTATGAGTGTCTTGCTAAGTCTTGTACACGAGGGACGACCAACTAGTGACATAGGGGTAGTTTGGTCAAACTATAAGCCATTGTGCAGTAGTAGGGGGCCGGCCCTATGCGTGGGAGACCAAGTCAAGATCGGTCCCTTGATTTTAGGGATTTGTTTCCCCCTTTAATAGGGCCGGCCATAGGGATAAAGAGAAGGCTTTTGACTCGGTCAAAACTACTTCTACAAGCTAGGAAAATGAAGAAATTTGAAGAGAGATAAGGGGAGAGAAAAGGGGGGGACCGGCCCTATCTTCTAGAGAGCTTAATCCTAGAAGAGGCCGACCCTATTGAAGAACAGAGGGAGAGAAGGGTCAACCTTGATGCTTGGCATACCTGAACCCTCTTTCTCTTTTCTCCTTTGCTCATTCTCTCTCGTCTCCTTCACTTGCGACTTCGTCTTCCTCGCGTGACGTTTCGTAAAAGGAGAAGGGTTGTTCTTCAGAGGCACTTAGAGATCCGAGAGCGACATTCCGTGCATCGTGTGAGATCGGGTGAATAAGAAGGCATCATCTTCCCGTAAACCGTCAACTTCTTCGCGGACGATCTTCCGTCTTCATCGATAAAGAAGATAATTCTCCGCGGTTAAAATATCCGCACGAAGGTATGTAATACTCTAACATGTGTATCTAGCATAGTCTATAAATTGCATGCATGCTAAAAATTTGCATCACTAGATTGTCGTTAGGGTGTTCGATTCACGTGCACACCGACATGCATATTAGTTCTTAAGAAAATTTTAATCGTGTAATGTGCACTTCGACCGATAAATCACTTCCATTGCGAGCCTTTACCATAGGATTTTTTCCAATACGTTCGACTTGTGAATGACAAGAACTCCGTCAACCGGATACTTGTCGACACCTGCAGTTCTATCAACATTATGTTCTCTAACTGCTTCAAGCGGCTTGGACACAAGTATGAGAACCATCATGTCGTCCCCACTATCATCTCAACTTCAATGGCGAATAGAGTATAACAATGGGGGAAGCAAGGTTCTCGTTCAATTTCGGTAGAGAAAATCCGGGCATCAGTTCGGTTCACCATCATCGAGGAAACAACGAATCACAATGCCATTCTTGACAGATAATTCCTCCATCATATCAGTGTCGTTTCCTCTTCTTATTATCAACTTCTTAAGTTTCCTACTGCAGAGGCTATCAGGTGTATTCGAGGTGGTTAACAGACGGACAGGTTGTGCAAGGCTGCAGTTGTACAAATTTGGCCATCGACTAATGCAACATTGACGAAGCATTCGGCCAATGAAGCTGGTCCCTCAACCAGATAGCAATCAAGGGAGTCTCCAATGCTAGAGCCCTCTCCGACAGAGTGGGAGACTCCACCTTCAGTCGAGGAGATTGTTAGAGTGGATATCAGCAATTGTGATTATCGTTGAGACACCTTCATTGGCACCAGTCTTAGCGACGCAAAAGCACAAAGCATGGTGCCATTCCTCAAGTCCACTATCAATATGTTCACCTGGAGCTTCAAAGACATATCCGGGTTTGGTCAGGATGATGCATGTCATTGGCTCACCATCAGAGAAGGGAAAGATACAATCAAGCATAAGCCTCGAATAATCAGGCCAGAGCGGCTAGTTGCAGTTCGAGAAGTTGCTAGCAGTATGTTTCATCCATAAAGTCGAGTATCCCAACTTTGATCTTGAACATCGTTGTCGTTCCAAAGAAGAATGGAAAGATCAGAGTCTGAATCGACTTCACCAACCTCAACAAAGCATGTCCCAAGGATCCATTCCCCATGCCAATGATAGATAAGCTCATCGACGCCACCACTGGGCACGATCTTCTATGTTTCATGGACGGTTACTCAGGCTACAACTAGATCCCGCTGTATTGAAACGACAATGAGAAAACATGCTTTGTGATAGATAGAGGCATATACTGCTACAATATCATGCCCTTTGGTTTCAAGAACGAAGGGTCGACTTATCAAAGGTTAGTCATGAAGATGTTCAAAGAGTAGATCGACTGCAACATTGAAGTTACGTTGACGATCTGCTCAGCAAAAGCCAAAGCTGAGCGGATCACGTATCTGACCTCACCGAAACCTTTTAAGTTCTGAGAAAGTATCGCATAAAGCTCAATCCAGTCAAGTACACATTCAGAGTGCAATCAAAAAGAATTCTTGATCACTTGGTGACCAGGATAAACATCGAAACAAATCCAGATCAGATTCGAGAAATCCTCGAGATGCCTTTGTTGGAATTGGATCCGCTTATCAGAGTCGCAACGGAAGCAAAAGATAGATCTAAAGATCATACGGTGTATGTTTCATTACAATTAATTCTACAAAACAATCTACATGCAAATCTATGATCTTAGCATATGTGCGGACACCCTAGAGGCATACTACGATCTACGGAAGACATACATGCATCTAGTTAGGTGTTTAGAATCATCATACCTTATGGATCTATGATCCGGAGATGACGGAACGATGAAGGACCGTACTTGAATCGCAAGGGAAACTGTCGGATAACACCTTGTCCTTTGCGAATTGAAGAATCCTCGAAATCCCGTCTCTGAGTGCAAGGATTACGAGCCGACGGAGGAATCCGTTGCGAAGACAATGGCGAGCTGCGAGATTTTCTCCTTCTATTTCTCCTTTCTTCCTTCTCCTTCCTTCCACTTTCTTCTCCCTTCTTCTTCCTCTCTTTTCCTTGGCCGAAACCACAAAGGAGGAGGCTAAGGGGGGTTCGGATTTTTGGAGGAGAGGGGGAGCACTAAAGGCCGGCCCCTCTCCTTCCCTATTACTTATAGGGCCGGTCTCCTAGTGCCTTGGGCAAGCTAGGGCCGGCCCTAATAGGATTAGGATGAGGGGGGGTCAGTTTTTAGGGATTTTCAATGTCTATCGTGAAGCCTGGACGAAAACGCCCTTCACGAAAAGTGAAAAACTGAAAGAAAGACTGAGTGAGGTGCTCTACTCGGAATCGAGTTCCGTTAGCGCCTATGAGCTCCTGGAATTATTCCGCTCATTATAAGATCTATATTCAATGTGTTCTGAGCTATATTTTAGTATTTATCAAAATACCCCTACGGCCCGTAATACATGTGAATTAGGTTCTTAGACTCCGAGCTTGCGCTCCATCACGCTACTTTGCATCCAACGTATCCAACTAGGTCAGGAAATAATTCCTATACGCAACGATAGGGTGGAACCTTCAGGGTTCGGGATCTCTAGCTCCAACCGGATTCCTGATTAACTGTTCCGGTGACACACTGAAAGTTCCGTTAATCAGCCCTAATCCGATTAACCCGCGTAGCCACCCAGAGTGCGACGCGAGTTGAACTCTAGTGATCCTAAACTTAAGTTACTCCCTCGTAACCCTGTTCTCTACTATACTCCGATAATCCTTAGTCCCTCCTATTACTGGTGCCATAATACGACTCGGGCGGTGGGGAGCACCGTGAGATCCCGATCGATCATCTGACTAGGGTTTGATGACTTGTCATCTATAACACCACACACCTTCCGGTGCTATGCCTAGCATCCGAAATATCGTCAGTCATACTGACAACCACCAGGCCTAGGTTAATTGTGTGGACAGATTGACTCATCAAAACGCACCCATCCAACACTGGACGTCGGATAACCTGTAGGGATTACATGTCACTCAAGCGCCAGCCGGGTAACCCAACGTACCGTCGTATTGGACTATAGAAGGTCCGCACACGTTGGCACATCATAGCACCACACAACTGGTTGGCCCAGTGAACATGGTCCCTCAGGGTTAAGGACAGATAATCTATAGTAGTAAGACGGTTTATATACCAGTGTCTGAATCACTGAACTGTGCACCGTCTTGGTTCCTGTTCAACACGATCATCATGCTTGGTCAGGTGAATGGGAATCCCATATTCCCGTGGTGGAGACTTCACCACATCCTCTACCTGCCAACAGCTTGTTCTCGGTGAAGCGACCGACATCACCTAAGCTGTGAACTAGTTCTAGGTCTACACAGAACTGGTCCACTGGGTCTCCCAAGAATGGATCTTCCATACGCCTCAGTGGCCTACTGTGTTCCCTAGGGTCCTTTTATTATATGAGTATTATCATATACCAGAGTAGTATTCTAATTAAAGCAATAACCAAAGGCATCTTTATTAATGTTAATACAAAAAATCCACGCTAAGGACACACGAGCTACAACAATCTCCCACTTGGCATAGCGGGGAACAACAGTCTTAACTTCCATGGCATCCACGTGCTTCTCAAAAGCCTTGGTTAGTAACGCCTTTGTGAAAGGGTCCTACATGTTATCTGCAGACGCCACCTGAGTCACTGCAACCTCCCCTCGCTTCTGCAAGTCCCGGATAATATAGTATTTCCGCTCGATATGCTTGCTCTTCTGGTGATATCTTGGCTCCTTGGATTGTGTTACCGCTCCATTATTGTCACAGTAAAGGACAATAGGATCTTGAGCTCCCGGTATGCATCCTAAGTCCGTGAGGAACTTCTTGAGCCACGCCGCTTCCTTAGCTGCTTCGCACTCCGTAACGTACTCAGCCTCTGTCATTGAATCCGCGATGCATCCCTGCTTCACGCTCCTCCAACTGACAGCTCCTCCTCCTAATGAAAACACAAACCCTGACGTCGATCTCCTGGATTCCGGATCTGACGCAAAATCAGAATCCGTATACCCAATCGGTGTCAGTTCCTGTGAAGAGTAAACTAACTCATAATCTCTCGTCCTACGGAGATACTTGAGTATACTTTTCACAGCAGTCCAGTGCCCTAGACCCGAATTTGACTGATACCTGCCCATCATGCCTACTGCATAGCATATATCTGGTCTCGTGCACTACATAGCATATATCAAACTCCCTACAGCCGAAGCATAAGGTATCTTCTGCATCTCTGCCCTCTCCTTAGGAGTCTTAGGACCCTGATCCTTGGACAACTTCATTCCATGTCTGAATGGAACCAGTCCCTTTTTGGAGTTGTGCATACTGAATATGACCAAGATAGTATCGATGTAGGCTGACTGTGACAGTGAGAGAGTCTTGTTCTGGCGATCTAAAGTTACCTTGATCCCCAAAACATAACTCGCTTCACCTAGATCTTTCATGTCAAATTGAGAGGATAACCATACCTTCACTGTAGATAATGTTCCAACATCGTTTCCAATGAGCAGGCTATCGTCTACGTAGCACTAGAAAAACTACTGCAGTCTTATCGCTCCTTTTATAAACACATGGTTCATCCACGTTCTGCTCAAATCCATAAGACTGGATAGCCTGATCAAAACGCATGTTCCAATTTCTGGATGCTTGCTTTAGTCCATAAATGAACTTTTGCAACTTGCACACCAGACTTTCCTGACCTTTTGCGATAAAGCCTGGAGGCTGAGACATATAGATGTCTTCTTCCAAATCTCTGTTGAGAAATACGGTCTTGACGTCCATTTGCCAGATCTTCCAATCATAATGGGCTGCAATAGACAAGAGGATCCGGATAGACTTAAGCATAGCCACTGACGAAAAGGTTTCGTCATAATCGATCACATCTCGCTGGGTATAACCCTTAGCGACTAGTCTAGCTTTGTAAGTCTCAACGGTACCATTCGGACCTCTTTTCCTTTTGTACACCCACTTACACCCAACATGTTTAATGTTGTGAGGTGGTATTACAAGTGTCCAGACCGAATTTTAGGACATCGATGTCAGTTCTGCCTCCATGGCTTCCTGCCATGCTGCATGGTCAGAGGATACCATCGCTTCATCATAGTTCAGAGGATCATCCACCTGAAACTCTGGATCTACCATAAAGGATTCTCCAATGTATCTATCAGGAGTACTTGTGGTCCTCCCACTGTGACGAGCTTGCGGTGGTTCCATAGGAGTCGATTCTATAGTATCGTTTATCTTAGTGGTATCGGCTCCCACTACATTTTCTATCTGCGTACTCCCATCCGTACCAAGCAATTCTTCAAGAACTACTTTACTGGTGGGCTTATGGTCTATTAAATAATCATGCTCTAGGAATACGGCGTTCGTCGAGACAATAACCTTTCTATTCTCAGGATCATAAAATAAACCATCATTTGTCCCTTTTGGATACCCAACGAACATACATACCTTAGTTTTTGACTCCATGTTATCTCGCTTGTCCTTCCGCACATGTGCTGGACAACCCCGAATCCTAAAGAACTGACATCGATGTCCCAAAACTCGGTCTGAACACTTATAACACCACCTCGCAACATTAAACCTGTTGGGTGTAAGTGGGTGTACAAAAGGAAAAGAGGTCCGGATGGTACCGTTGAGACTTACAAAGCTAGACTAGTCGCTAAGGGTTATACCCAGCGAGAAGGGATCGACTATGATGAAACCTTTTCGCCAGTGGCTATGCTTAAGTCTATCCGGATCCTCTTGTCCATTGTAGCCCATTATGATTGGGAGATCTGGCAAATGTACGTCAAGACCGCATTCCTCAACGGGGATTTGGAAGAAGACATCTATATGTCTCAGCCTCCAGGCTTTGTCGCAAAAGGTCAGGAAGGTCTGGTATTGCAAAGGTCCATTTATGGACTGAAGCAAGCATCCAGAAGTTGGAACATGCATTTTGATCAGGCTATCCAGTCTTATGGATTTGAACAAAACGTGGATGAACCATGTGTTTATAAAAGGAGCGATAAGTCTGTAGTAGTTTTTCTAATGCTTTACGTAGAGATATCCTGCTCGTCAGAAACGATGTTGGAACATTGTCTATAGTGAATGTGTGGTTATCCTCTCAATTTGACATGAAAGACCTGGGTGAAGCGAGTTATGTTCTGGGGATCAAGGTAACTCGAGATTACCAGAACATGATTCTCTCGCTGTCACAGTCAGCCTACATAGATACTATCTTGGTCAGATTCAGTATGCACAACTCCAAGAAGGGACTGGTTCCATTCAGACATGGAATGAAATTGTCCAAGGATCAGGGTCCTAAGACTCCTAAGGAAAGGGCAGAGATGCAGAAGATACCTTATGCTTCAGCTGTAGGGAGTCTGATGTATGCCATGCAGTGCACAAGACCAGATATATGCTATGCAGTAGGCATGATGGGCAGGTATCAATCAAATCCGGGTCCAGGGTACTGGACTGCTGTGAAAAGTATACTCAAGTATCTCCGTAGGACGAGAGATTATGAGTTAGTTTACTCTTCACAGGAACTGATACCGATTGGATATACGGATTCTGACTTTGCGTCAGATCCAGAATCCAGGAGATCGACGTCAGGATTTGTGTTTTCATTAGGAGAAGGAGCTGTCAGTTGGAGGATCATGAAGCATGGATGCATCGCGGATTCGACGACAGAGCCTGAGTACGTTGTGGCGTGCGAAGCAGCTAAGGAGGCGGTGTGGCTCAAGAAGTTCCTCACAGACTTATGATGCGTACTGGGAGCTCAAGATCCTATTGTCCTTTACTGTGACAATAATGGAGCGGTAGCACAATCCAAGGAGCCAAGATATCACCAGAAGAGCAAGCATATCGAGCGAAAATACTATATTATCCGGGACTTGCAGAAGCGAGGGGAGGTTGCAGTGACTCAGGTGGCGTCTGCAGATAACATGGCGGACCCTTTCACAAAGGCATTACCGACCAAGGCTTTTGAGAAGCACGTGGATGCCATGGGAGTTAAGACTGTTGTTCCCCGCTAGGCCAAGTGGGAGATTGTTGTAGCTCGTGTGTCCTTAGCGTGGATTTTCTGTATTAACATTAATAAAGATGACTTTGGTTATTGCTTTAATTAGAATACTACTATGATATTTGATAATTCTCATATAATAAAAGGACCCTAGGGAACACAGTAGGCCACTGAGGCGCAAGGAGGATCCATGCTTGGGCGACCCAGTGGACCAGTTCTGTGTAG
The DNA here is from genome assembly GCA_947650365.1 of Chamaelirium japonicum. Classification (NCBI taxonomy): domain Eukaryota; kingdom Viridiplantae; phylum Streptophyta; class Magnoliopsida; order Liliales; family Melanthiaceae; genus Chamaelirium; species Chamaelirium japonicum. Next base: position 12,322,638 of record OX393551.1, read on the forward strand.
ACCTAGAACTAGTTCACAGCTTAGGTGATGCCGGTCGCTTCACCGAGAACAAGCTGTTGGTAGGTAGAGGATCTGATGAAGTCTCCACCACGGGAACGTGAGATTCCTATTCACCTGACCAAGTACGATGATCGTGTTGAACAGGAACCAAGACGGTGCACAGTTCAGTGATTCAGACACTGGTGCATAAACCGTCTTACTACTATAGATAATCTGTCCTTAACCCTAAGGGACCATGTACACTAGGCTAACCAGTTGTGTGGTGCTTTGATGTGCCAACGTGTGCGGGCCTTCCATAGTCCAATACCACGGTACGTTGGGTTACCCGGCTGGCGCTTGAGTGACATGTAATCCCTACAGGTTATCTGACATCCAGTGTTGGATGGGTGCGGTTTGATGAGTCAATCTGTCCACACAGTTAACCCAGGCCTGGTGGTTGTCAGTATGACTGATAATGTTCCGGATGCTAGGCATAGCACCGGAAGGTGTATGGTGTTATAGATGACAAGTCATCAAACACTAGTCAGATGATCGATCGGGATCTGACGGTGCTCCCCACCGCCCGAGTCGTATCATGGCACCAGTAATAGGAGGGACTAAGGATTATCGGAGTATAGTAGAGAACAGGGTTACGAGTAGGGGTGAGCGTCGGTTTTGTCGGTCGGTTTCGGTGTCGGTTTTGTCGGTTTTATTTTTTTTCGATTTTCAAAAAATCAAAACTGAAACCGAAACCGAAATGGTCGGTTTTTGTCGGTTCGGTGTGATCGGTTTTCGGTTCGGTTTCGGTTCGGTTTCGGTTAATATGAGTTATGCTAGAACCCTTGGCTCTTGAATCTTAATCGTCAGTTCATCACAAATAAGTGGATGATTATGTTCTTACATAGTGCCAAAATGAAAGTTCAAAGCAAAATCAACCGACGTTCACTCTTTTGAAGCATTGTAGATGTAACATAATTACTTCGTACTTGCACTTACTTGAAACAAAAGTATTATGGCCGTTGTGTTTATGATTTAAGAAGTCGGGTCGGTTTTTTTGGTTTTGGTTCGGTATTTCATACCCGGGAACCGAAACCGAAACCGAAACCGATTTAATCGGTTTTGTCGGTTCGGTTTGTTTTCGGTTCGGTTTGATGTTCGGTTCGGTTATTTCGGTTAAATTTTTATCGGTTTCGGTTCGGTTAGGCGGTTCGGGTCAGTTTTTGCATAGCCCTAGTTACGAGGGAGTAATATAAGTTTAGGATTACTAGAGTTCAACTCGCGTCGCACTCTGGGTGGCTACGCGGGTTAATCGGATTAGGGCTGATTAACAGAACTTTCGGTGTGTCACTGGAACAGTTAATCAGGGATCCGGTTGGAGTTAGAGACCCCGAACCCTGAAGGTTCCACCCTGTCGTTGTGTATAGGAATTATTCCCCAACCTAGTTGGATACGTTGGATGCGAAGTAGCGCGATGGAGCGCAAGCCCCGAGCCAAAGAACCTAATTCACATGTGTTACGGGCCATAGGGGTATTTTGGTAAATAATGAAATATGGTTCAGAACATATTGAATATGGATCTTAAATTGAGCGGAATAATTCCAGGAGCTTACAGGCGCTGACGGAACTCGATTCCGAGTAGCGTACCTCACTCAGTCTCACTTTCAGTTTTCCGCTTTTCGTGAAGGGCGTTTTCGTCCGGACTTCACGATAGACACCCGGAAGACCTAAATCCGATCCCCCCTCATGCCTATCCACCTAAGGGCCGGCCCTAGGCTCCTTGGAGCCTTGGGAGACCGGACCTATAAAGGAAATAGGGAGGGGAGGGGCCGGCCCTATGGTTCTACTCCCTCCCCTCCAAAAATCTGACCCCTAGTCCTCCTCCTTTGTGGTTTCGGCCAAGGAAAAGAGAGGAAGAAGAAGGGAGAAGAAAGAGGAAGGAAGGAGAAGGAAGAAAGGAGAAAGTGGAGGAGAAAATCTCGCGGCTTGCTATCGTCGCAACGGATTCCTCCGTCGGCTCGTAATCCCTGCACTCAGAGACGGGATTTCGAGGATTCTTCAATTCGCAAAGGACAAGGTGCTATCCGACAGTTTCCCTTGCGATTCAAGTGTGGTTCTTCATCATTCTGTAATCTCTGGATCATAGATCCATAAGGTATGATGAATCTAAACACCTAAGTAGATGCATGCATGCATGTCTTTCGTAGATCGTAGTATGCCTCTAGGGTGTCCGCACATATGTTAAGATCATAGATTTGTATGTAGATTGTTTTTATCACGAATTGTAATGAAACATACATCGTATGATCTTCGGATCTTTCTTTTTGCTTCCGCTACGACTCTGATACACGGATCCAATTCCAACACGAACCATGTCTAACAAAGTTCAGTTTCTCCTCTCAGATATACCGTTTTTATTGTGGTGTCCCTGGTGTAGTCAACTGGGATACGATCCCATGCTCACACAGGTACCCAATAAATTCATCCGATAGGTATTCGCCTCCTCGATCCGATCAAAGAGACTTGATATTTTTACCCGTCTGCTTTTCTGCTTCAGCTCTGAACTCCTTGAACTTATCAAAGGATTCAGACTTCCACCGCATTAGGTATATGTATCCGAACCTCGAGTGATCATCCGTGAAGGTGATAAAATACTCAAAGCCTCCTATGGCACGGACACTTATGGGCCCACATACATCAGTGTGTACCAACTCTAATACCTCCTTAGATCTGCTACCTTTGGCTCGGAAAGATCTTTTAGTCATCTTGCCTTCCAGGCAAGACTCACACGTCGGTAGGCTTTCTGAAACATCTGGACTTAAGAGTCCTACCTTAACCAACATGTGAATCATGTCTAAGACTATGTGTCCAAGCCTTATATGCCAAAGGAGTGTTGGATTATCTGAGGGATTTTTTCTTTTAGATGAATTAATCACACAAGCTTCAGTTATGTTATCTTGCTTATGATTAGAGTTAATTATATAGAGACCATTCTGTGTCTTTCCTTTATAAATGTCACGCCCCAGAAATCCGGAATCGACTCCTGGGGTGTGAAATGAGAAAGACCAAGGGATCTAGGGTTTGGTCGCCTAACTACACCAATTAGGGTTTCTCACAGGACTGCAGCTCTCTCCTAAATGAAGGAGGAGGGAGAAACAAGGGGTATTTTAAAACTTGGTTTTCATGAAAACATTTTTGTTTTAAAAGAGAGATAAAATTTTTGTCGACAGAGAGATGATCACGCTCGACCTTCAACCGGGTTATCCTCTCAGCATGTGCGGCCAGCCGGTGCCCCACATGCTGACAGAAGTCCCTCCTAAGGGAGCACGAGACTCAAGCCTCTAATGGCGAGCCGATTAGCCTCGCCCACTCTGTAGCACTCGGGCACTGGTTTAGAGATCCTATCTACAGGGCTAGTCAATTAAGTCACTTTAAAATTTATATTTTATTATGAGCTATCCTAGGCTCGGGGCCTTGAGGAGAGGCCTACCCAAAATAATTCAGCTGGATCTTGCCACTAAGTATCTCAAAACACTAAGACTAGATAGCTCTAATATTTATCCAATTGGTTACAATGCCAGAATAAGGAAAGACTACAAGACAACAAACTAAAGACATGACACTACTGCAACCCTAACTCTGCCTCGAGCCTCCCCTTTGCTACTTCTGAACCTCCGAACCTGCAGGAGAGTCTACTCGTGGGAAAGAGTAGCCCCCAATGGGAAATTGGGAGATTAGCCAAATTAATGGCTAGTGACATCTAATAGTCTTTAATACTATGAGACAACCGAACTAATTGAATTAATTTTAGCAGTCCTATTACATAATATAAAATATTTACAGTTGAAAATCCTAATCCTACCAGCAGTCTATGTTCTCATGCAATACCTACTGTCACTAGATTGTCTAACATAAAGTTCACTCAATATTTTATAGTATTAATAAACTATTTAAACAAAAAGATCATCTAAATGTTACCAGATTTGTCAATGCTCTAGAATTCCACAATTCAACAGTAAGACTCCATACTTGTCAATTAGTAATCATATAAAATATCTATCCTAATGTGAACCCCGGATATTTTGTTCATCCTGCCCCCGGTCGGGCATTACTATAGGGCCTTTTATTTCGATGTAGAGGGCCAACTCTCTCGCCGCGCATACTCCGACACCATGCGCAAAGTCACCCATATGATCATAAGGGGTTTCCCGTCTTTCACGGTGGAGCTCTACCGCCCAACTTGCTTTCTTTAGGGATTCCAACTACCCTGGGACAGGAATTGCTAGGCCAATCCCTACTCGAGGGCACCACCTATTGGCTTTACCACAATCCTTGCCCGTGACCCCTTGGCCTACTGATCTTCAGCTGTGCGCGCAGGGTGGTTCACGGCCCTTGCGCGCACGGGGTCCTAATCTTCTCAATTTCACCCATTTTAACAAAGTATGAAATACTCCAACAGTAAATAATTATTTTTACACAAATACTTAGACAATTAAAAAAAATGCATACGGTGATTAATAATCTGCAACATTTTAACTCTGGTCCCGCACTGCTCTCGCAACCCATAATAGTGCTACAGCTAAAGGTCACATCGCTCTCAAAGCGATTCAACCTACACTCCCCCAAAACCAGTATATTAGGGTTGCCACTCCTTTTAGTAGGGTGGGTCTCGATAATCATTATTAAATTATATTTTAATTTAAGGGAATACCTAATTATGGTGTCCATGCAAAAATTATAATTATTCTATTAATATTTTAAAGCATGTTTATTTTAATAATATTTTAAAGCATGCGTCGCTGGACTCGCGACTTTGCATGCAAGGAGGGATCCACGTGACCACATGCGACGATGCCCGGTGGGACCCGCATGCAATACCATGGACACCTACCCTAGTTGTTCTCATTTCCCACTATTAAAGACCACGGGAAGGGGAGTAGATGTCACCTGGTTGTCGATCGTGCACAAACTCTCATTAACTGCACTTGATCCGTTTCTGCTCCGTCTATGGCTGGATCGTCCCGGTTACGCACTGCCAAAATCACACATAGGAGATCCATGATCAATGTTTGCTACCGAGTAATACAGGTTTAGGGCCGAGTTGGCCGAGTCAAGAAATTTAGGTATCATCGGACGTCATCTATTGGCTCGCAAAACGATGCTACAGTCTTGGTTAGTCGGCATTGCCGATGCAACGAATCGCACTACGGCTCATTTGTACTATTCCGTCTAAATGGTCGCATCCGCGTCGGGCTCTACTACTAACGTGACTTGTGCTCCGAAGAACCTTCGGCCTTACTACCAAGGTGTGGATTCAGTTCAAGATTGGGTTCGATTCATCATTCCGCCCGATATGATCTCGGGCTTGAGTGCGGATACGGTCGGGTTGCAAAGACAAGTTGTTAAGCCTCACCGAGCCGACGCACGGGTTGGTGATAGGGAATGTGTCTCGCCCGATCAATCTCTGGAATTAGCCGGAAGATGCTCTGGGAGCCATCGGGTACCATCTCGTTTGCACCTAAAATGGTGTGATCGATGAAAGATTTGTTGAACCGGGTCCCAGGTAAGGGCATCTTGGTAATTACATCTGGTAGGTATCAACCTATCGCTAATGGATAGGCCTCGAAGAACCAAGTCTATGGCCGCTAGTTTCATCCAATTTCGACACCGGACTACAAAACATGGAATGTTTCGATGACTGTGCATAGCACAATGGTCGGGCCATGCCACTTAAGTGGCTGCTAAGGGTATCCCCTAATTCAAAATATAAATTCTATACAACAGTTTATGAAAACAACTCCTAATATTTTAAATAAAATTAAAGTAAAAGACTTATATTCCCTTAAGGGCTTATTCAATTTGCAAATCATACCACCCATAATCTCACAAAACCATTGCTCCGGGATGAGGTTTGCCTCGCTCCCAAACCTCGTAAGAAGGTCGGCCGGCCATCCCGTCGGCGACGATCCGAAGAGGGCGCTAGGGAGAGCGGCCCAGAACACTCCGTGCGAGCCGGGGTGGCCTAGTTCCTAGTCGGCCGGGTCCGAAAAATGGCCCGGAGTTGGACTGTTTCAAGGCATGCAACAGAGAAGGAGGAGGTGCAAAGGAGCTTGCCTCGGGTGGGGTTCGTGGAGGTCGTCGGGGTCGTTACCGTCGCCGCTGATGCGCTGCGAGCCGTGGAGGAGATGGTGGGGCCCATCACCGGGGAGAAGGAAGAGGAGGTTGCCGGAGCTCGGGGAGGTTGCCGGCAACGGGGCGACGGCACCAGGGCCGTGTGACGGTGAACGGCGTCGAGGCGAGGGGCTGGCCGAGGTGGTAAGGTGATGGGACACCCTTGATGGGTGGCGGTCGTTGGGCCGGGTCGGGGTTGCGAGATGCCGGTGGCCGGACCGGGTTGGCAACGCGAAGAGAGAGGGGCTGGAGGGGGGCTCTCACCTGAGCAGCGGCGGCCGTCGGGCGGCACCGGCAGAAACCGAGAGGGGGAGGGGAGTGAGGGAGATGTAGAGGAGAGAGAGACAGAGGGTTGGGAGAGATGGGCTCGGGTTGAGGAAGGGGGAGAGGGGCTGAAGGAGGGAAGGGGGAGAGGGCCGGGGGTTTTTAAAGGGAGGGGAGAGGCGGCGGTCGGCACGATTTGGGGCGGAATCCGGGGCGGTGTCGGCGGCGGGATTCGGGGCGACTGCGGCGGCGGCGGCCGGCGGGATTTGGGGCGGCGACGGCCGGCGGGATTCGCGGCGGGGATCCGGGCGGCGGTCGGGTTCGGTTGGGGGCCGGGGCAGAGATCCAAGAATGGGGGAGAGAGATCCGAGAGTGAGAGAGTGGATCGGGTGAGAGGGAGAGCTCCGATGAGAGAGAGAGATATGAGAAATGGGTGAGAAGAGAGAGGAATAGAGAGAGAGAAAGAGGGTCGGCTGGGGGTTTGGGTGTTGGGTTCGGGCTTGGGTTTGGGGGTAGGTCTGGGTTTGGGATTAAGGGGCTGGGTTCGGTTGGGTTGAGAGGGAAAAGGAGAGAGAGAGAGAGAGAGTTGGGTTGTTGGGTACGGGTCAGGTGAGAGGGTGAGGGGGAGTTGGGTGGGTTTTGGGTTTTCCTTCTTAAGGTTTTAGTTTTTGATTTTTTTTTTGATTTTTTTTTTCTTTTTTTTTAAAAAATACATTTCGAGCTCGGCTCGCTCCGAGCCTGACTCATCCTTGACTCGGGTTGCGCCGAGACGTGCCGACGCGCGAACCTCGCCAAGTCCGACAGACTAGCCACCCTATTATTTTATTAATTAATTATGTTACCCAAGAATGTCATGCATTAACACACGCACATACCCATTCATGCTCCAAATACTATTCTTCCGAGGTCGCCTCGCGACTCGGATCCAGGGCCTATGGTCCGGTCCAACACAGCCCATACACTGACATGACAGTTAACCAAGAACAAAATCTTTACCTATTGTCGATATTATAATATATATATATATATATATATATATATATATATAAAAATAAGGTGTCTTCAGCAAAAGCCAGCTCTGGGTTTTCGGGCATTACATCCTACCCACCTTAATAGAATTTTCGTCCCGAAAATTTAATCTCTAAACTAAGGATACAAACTTGTCATCTATATTATCAAAGCGACGAAAGACAAATCTATAATCGGTATAAATAATATTATTTACCTTGGCAATAAGAACAGTAAGTCACTACACCAAACTTGCCTAAAAGGAAAAGATATGCCTTATACCCTACTACTCGCGACTCTACTCTCTCAACTAACCTAACGTAATATAAATCGAGTCTCAGAATTATTAGGATAGAGAAGAATCTCCAAGTTCTCGCACCGCGGATACGAGCTTTGGTTTTCATTTTCCATTCTAATCATTAAGGACTAATATAGACTTTCATGAGTTCAGATTGTCTCCTTCTTCTGGATAAAGAGCGTCCCCCTTATCCAGAAGTAAGGTAACAGTTGACTCATGAAATAAGATCACGGGACACTCTCATCTAACGGTACTAAAAAAAAATTTATTCGTATATACACATAGAACTACCCCCATATACCTATAGATCCAAACTGAAGACGACACCTAGACGACTTAAACTTGTGCAACTAGACTTTTATCTACGAGATTCCTCTTTGGAGGAAATACCTCTATTACCTACACAACCACTACTAATCTCTACAAGGAAGACACTACTATGATACGAATTGGATATCCCAACATACACACTGACTAACCTAGAAAAAGTTGAGTCCAAGATAGCATAACTATGCCGCAAACGAACGAGAATAAGGAGGGAACAATGATGAATTGTAAAACACCGATACTTAAAGAAAGACCTAATATCAACACTCTCAACTATGTTATTGTGGCATGACTCGAAAACCTTCTAAAGGATACACTATGATGCACCATTCAGATATATGAGGAAACTTACTACTCGCGTAGAATATACTGAACTACAAGAATAACTAACCTACTGACCAAATGGAGCCGAAAACTAGGATACGATACACACTATACGACTGGATGACTACTCGTAAACTAAAGCAATTCTGAAAGTCTATGAATGACACACTTTAAAGCACAAATTAGAGAACACTAGACTAGGATAATTTCATTGATTGAAGGGAGTCAAAAACTATGATACTGACACCAAGAGCTAGAATTCTGCACTAAACTAATCGTTGAGTTAGTGCGTAGCCTCATTATGTCATCTACCGGACAGTCACAACCAACTGCTTAAGTTTTTGAGAAACAACACGTACCCTATCGCGAGGGTCTCTATCGAGGTATTCTGAAATCTGCTAACCAAGGAAATTCAAACCACCACCAGATATTTTCATCTCCTGGTGCACTTCTTGAAACCACTACCCCTAAGAGTCATCAGCATTACTTATTAGAATGACATATAAGCTCTATTCCGACTCATGATATACAGGATAAAACCATCAATAAGATCAAACCAATCATTATATCTAGAACGAGATAATGGACGATCCTAAAATACCGACTAAGTCTCTAATTCTAAAAGTTTTTGAGGAATCAGGGAATCCTATGATACCGGCTAGGTCTCTAGCGCTAGGGGTCAACGAAGATTAGGAAGTCCTAAAATACTAGCTAGGTTTCTATGCAAAAGGTCAACGAAAAATAATAAAAACGAACAAAATGAATAACATTACAACCATGCTAGACAAATCATCATAGATATACATCTTCCCAGACATAATCGATATGTATTCATTTTCCAAAACCGGTCAACCATGTTACCAATTAAAGTTTAATCTCCAGTTCTCGGTCAATTCACTACCATTAGCAAATCCAAATAAGCATTAATCATAAACAAATACGCTATGCTCCTGCCAAGGAATCACAAAACCATATTCTTGGTTAAGATCTTCTAGGCAGTTTCTACCTGAGTCATTACGACTTACTTTGAGTCTAAACCTTAAGGTCCGGAGACAAACATAATTCTTATCATTCTTCATAATAATTATATTGACTCCTCAAGTCCCCATCAATCAATTACCCAAGTATGGACAATTTCTTAACTACCAATCAATTCTTCCAACCTATCCAATTCTCCAAGTACAATAAACCCTAGACACTCATCCTTAGACACGTACACTAAGCTACCACTGACTATTCTAAGAAATACTACCAAACCAATCTCTCGACTATCTCCAGAAATACCCTAGCACTAGTACAGCCTAAACCTCCCGTTAAAATAATAACATCCTAATGAAACCCCTAGGAACATATCCCTAAGCTCTGATACCAGCTGTCACGCCCCAGAAATCCGGAATCGACTCCTGGGGTGTGAAATGAGAAAGACCAAGGGATCTAGGGTTTGGTCGCCTAACTACACCAATTAGGGTTTCTCACAGGACTGCAGCTCTCTCCTAAATGAAGGAGGAGGGAGAAACAAGGGGTATTTTAAAACTTGGTTTTCATGAAAACATTTTTGTTTTAAAAGAGAGATAAAATTTTTGTCGACAGAGAGATGATCACGCTCGACCTTCAACCGGGTTATCCTCTCAGCATGTGCGGCCAGCCGGTGCCCCACATGCTGACAGAAGTCCCTCCTAAGGGAGCACGAGACTCAAGCCTCTAATGGCGAGCCGATTAGCCTCGCCCACTCTGTAGCACTCGGGCACTGGTTTAGAGATCCTATCTACAGGGCTAGTCAATTAAGTCACTTTAAAATTTATATTTTATTATGAGCTATCCTAGGCTCGGGGCCTTGAGGAGAGGCCTACCCAAAATAATTCAGCTGGATCTTGCCACTAAGTATCTCAAAACACTAAGACTAGATAGCTCTAATATTTATCCAATTGGTTACAATGCCAGAATAAGGAAAGACTATAAGACAACAAACTAAAGACATGACACTACTGCAACCCTAACTCTGCCTCGAGCCTCCCCTTTGCTACTTCTGAACCTCCGAACCTGCAGGAGAGTCTACTCGTGGGAAAGAGTAGCCCCCAATGGGAAATTGGGAGATTAGCCAAATTAATGGCTAGTGACATCTAATAGTCTTTAATACTATGAGACAACCGAACTAATTGAATTAATTTTAGCAGTCCTATTACATAATATAAAATATTTACAGTTGAAAATCCTAATCCTACCAGCAGTCTATGTTCTCATGCAATACCTACTGTCACTAGATTGTCTAACATAAAGTTCACTCAATATTTTATAGTATTAATAAACTATTTAAACAAAAAGATCATCTAAATGTTACCAGATTTGTCAATGCTCTAGAATTCCACAATTCAACAGTAAGACTCCATACTTGTCAATTAGTAATCATATAAAATATCTATCCTAATGTGAACCCCGGATATTTTGTTCATCCTGCCCCCGGTCGGGCATTACTACAGGGCCTTTTATTTCGATGTAGAGGGCCAACTCTCTCGCCGCGCATACTCCGACACCATGCGCAAAGTCACCCATATGATCATAAGGGGTTTCCCGTCTTTCACGGTGGAGCTCTACCGCCCAACTTGCTTTCTTTAGGGTCTCCAACTACCCTGGGACAGGAATTGCTAGGCCAATCCCTACTCGAGGGCACCACCTATTGGCTTTACCACAATCCTTGCCCGTGACCCCTTGGCCTACTGATCTTCAGCTGTGCGCGCAGGGTGGTTCACGGCCCTTGCGCGCACGGGGTCCTAATCTTCTCAATTTCACCCATTTTAACAAAGTATGAAATACTCCAACAGTAAATAATTATTTTTACACAAATACTTAGACAATTAAAAAAAATGCATACGGTGATTAATAATCTGCAACATTTTAACTCTGGTCCCGCACTGCTCTCGCAACCCATAATAGTGCTACAGCTAAAGGTCACATCGCTCTCAAAGCGATTCAACCTACACTCCCCCAAAACCAGTATATTAGGGTTGCCACTCCTTTTAGTAGGGTGGGTCTCGATAATCATTATTAAATTATATTTTAATTTAAGGGAATACCTAATTATGGTGTCCATGCAAAAATTATAATTATTCTATTAATATTTTAAAGCATGTTTATTTTAATAATATTTTAAAGCATGCGTCGCTGGACTCGCGACTTTGCATGCAAGGAGGGATCCACGTGACCACATGCGACGATGCCCGGTGGGACCCGCATGCAATACCATGGACACCTACCCTAGTTGTTCTCATTTCCCACTATTAAAGACCACGGGAAGGGGAGTAGATGTCACCTGGTTGTCGATCGTGCACAAACTCTCATTAACTGCACTTGATCCGTTTCTGCTCCGTCTATGGCTGGATCGTCCCGGTTACGCACTGCCAAAATCACACATAGGAGATCCATGGTCAATGTTTGCTACCGAGTAATACAGGTTTAGGGCCGAGTTGGCCGAGTCAAGAAATTTAGGTATCATCGGACGTCATCTATTGGCTCGCAAAACGATGCTACAGTCTTGGTTAGTCGGCATTACCGATGCAACGAATCGCACTACGGCTCATTTGTACTATTCCGTCTAAATGGTCGCATCCGCGTCGGGCTCTACTACTAACGTGACTTGTGCTCCGAAGAACCTTCGGCCTTACTACCAAGGTGTGGATTCAGTTCAAGATTGGGTTCGATTCATCATTCCGCCCGATATGATCTCGGGCTTGAGTGCGGATACGGTCGGGTTGCAAAGACAAGTTGTTAAGCCTCACCGAGCCGACGCACGGGTTGGTGATAGGGAATGTGTCTCGCCCGATCAATCTCTGGAATTAGCCGGAAGATGCTCTGGGAGCCATCGGGTACCATCTCGTTTGCACCTAAAATGGTGTGATCGATGAAAGATTTGTTGAACCGGGTCCCAGGTAAGGGCATCTTGGTAATTACATCTGGTAGGTATCAACCTATCGCTAATGGATAGGCCTCGAAGAACCAAGTCTATGGCCGCTAGTTTCATCCAATTTCGACACCGGACTACAAAACATGGAATGTTTCGATGACTGTGCATAGCACAATGGTCGGGCCATGCCACTTAAGTGGCTGCTAAGGGTATCCCCTAATTCAAAATATAAATTCTATACAACAGTTTATGAAAACAACTCCTAATATTTTAAATAAAATTAAAGTAAAAGACTTATATTCCCTTAAGGGCTTATTCAATTTGCAAATCATACCACCCATAATCTCACAAAACCATTGCTCCGGGATGAGGTTTGCCTCGCTCCCAAACCTCGTAAGAAGGTCGGCCGGCCATCCCGTCGGCGACGATCCGAAGAGGGCGCTAGGGAGAGCGGCCCAGAACACTCCGTGCGAGCCGGGGTGGCCTAGTTCCTAGTCGGCCGGGTCCGAAAAATGGCCCGGAGTTGGACTGTTTCAAGGCATGCAACAGAGAAGGAGGAGGTGCAAAGGAGCTTGCCTCGGGTGGGGTTCGTGGATGTCGTCGGGGTCGTTACCGTCGCCGCTGATGCGCTGCGAGCCGTGGAGGAGATGGTGGGGCCCATCACCGGGGAGAAGGAAGAGGAGGTTGCCGGAGCTCGGGGAGGTTGCCGGCAACGGGGCGACGGCACCAGGGCCGTGCGACGGTGAACGGCGTCGAGGCGAGGGGCTGGCCGAGGTGGTAAGGTGATGGGACACTGTAGACACACGAATTTCGTCGGACCCGAACCCGACTTACGTGTGCCGAAGCGGATGCAAACCCGACACGCGGACCCAACTCGCTCGCGCCGACGCGGATGCAAACCCGACACGCGGACCCGACTCGCGCGCGCCGACACGTACTCGGACCCCGCCCCAAGAGGGGCCGGCCCCTACTAGGGTCCGAACCCTATAGGGCCGGCCCTAGTGGGGACCGAACCCCAAGGAGGGGCCGGCCGGCCCTGCAAGGAAAGGGGAGAAAAAGAAAGAAAAGAAAAAGGAAAGAAAAGAAAGGAAAGAAAAGAAAAAGGAAAGAAAAGAAAAGGAAAGAAAAGAAAGAAAAGGAAAAAAATACCGCCATGCGCGGGGGGAGGTAGCGTATGACGTCTGCACACACGCGGATCTGCGCCGATCCCTCGATCCGACGCACAAGACGAAGCGCCCGATCGCCATCGATTTCGTGCGCAAAATCCAGCCATAATTGCACCCGCCAGAAAAGGAAAACAACTAAATGTTATTCCCTTCATCAATGGATGAATAAAATCCGGGTAATTATGAGAGAGATACAAAAGGGATTTGAAATTAAAAAGTTCCCATATCTCTCTCCCCACCTCTTTGCCTATAAATAGAGGGGGTGGGGGAAGGAAAAAATGGTCGGGAAATTGAAGACGAAACGCCAGAGCTCTGCAGAAGAGGAGACGCTTCTTCATCGACCCAAGGCTTCACGAGGCACAGTCAAGCCTGTCCCGAGGGATCGGCTTACTGAAAGTCCTCATCAATGTGAAGACCCTTGCACACGAAGATCATCCCTTCGACTCCGTGCACGAAGAAGAAAGCTCGGAGAAGAAGAACCCTTCGACTCCGAAGACGCCAGAAGCAAAGGCCGGAGAAGAAGAGGAGCGGCACTACCCCGTCGTCTCCAACAAGCTTCGACTCCGATCAAGCCCAAAAGCCCGGAGAAGAAGAGGAGCGGCACTACCCCGTCGTCTCCAACAAGCTTCGACTCCGATCAAGCCCAAAAGCCCGGAGAAGAAGAGGAGCGGCACTACCCCGTCGTCTCCAACAAGCTTCGACTCCGATCAAGCCCAAAAGCCCGGAGAAGAAGAGGAGCGGCACTACCCCGTCGTCTCCAGCAAGCCTTCGACTCCGATCAAGCCCAAAAGCCCGGAGAAGAAGAGGAGCGGCACTACCCCGTCGTCTCCAACAAGCCTTCGACTCCGATCAAGCCTAAAAGCCCGGAGAAGAAGCTCGGAGCGGCACTACCCCGTCGACTCCAACAAACCCTCGACTCCGATCAAGCTCCAAGGCCCGGAGAAGAGGAACGAAGCGTCACCACCCCGTCGTCTTCGACAAACGTCTGCACCATCCACGAAGAAGAAAGGCTGGAGCAGATCGTCTGGAGCGGCACTACCCCGTCGTCTCCAACAAGCCTTCGACTCCGATCAAGCCCAAAAGCCCGGAGAAGAAGAGGAGCGGCACTACCCCGTCGTCTCCAACAAGCCTTCGACTCCGATCAAGCCCAAAAGCCCGGAGAAGAAGAGAAGCGGCGCTACACCCGTCACCTTCAACAAAGCCTTCGACTCCGATCAAGCTCAAAAGCCCGGAGAAGAAGAGGAGCGGCACTACCCCGTCGGCTCCAACAAATCCTCGATCCCGATCAAGCCCCAAAGCCCGGAGGAGAGAAGCGAAGCGTCATCACCCCGTCGTCTTCGACTAACGCCTGCCCCATCCACGAAGAAGAAAGCCTGGAGCAGATCGTCTGAAGCGTCGCTACCCCGTCGTCTTCATCAACAAAAGTCGACGCTACAACCGTCGCACGGAGACCGTCGCTACCCTCGTCGTCTTCATCAACAAAAGCCGACGCTACAACCGTCGCACGGAGACCGTCGCTACCCTCGTCGTCTTCATCAACAAAAGCCGACGCCACAACCGTCGCACGGAGATCGGTGCTACCCCCACCATCTTCGAAAGCATTCTTCGACTCCGATCACGCCAAAGAAGCCCGGAGAAGAGGAGAAGTCCCGTCGACACGCAAACCGTCGAAGCACCGGAGAAGTAGCCTACGTCGTTCGAGGAAGAAGATCGAGTTGACGCTGAAGCTAAAGCCTACGCAAGAAGCCAAAGCAAAGCCCCAGTAAAGCCCGCGCCAAAGCAACGCAAGTGCCAAAGCCAAGCGACTACGCCGGCCACGAGCAAAAGCACCGCACGTTCTAGCCGATACGACGCGAAGTCCGGAAGAACGAAAGCACCGCAAGTCTCTCCCAGCTACGTCCAAGTGCAAGCGCCGAAGCAAAGCAAAAGCCAGAGCCACGCCGGAGCCAAGCCAAAGCCAAAAAGCCAAAGCCAAAGCTAACGCCAAAACCTCGATCGACGCCGCGAACCGACGATCAAGGACACCGAGGTCAAGCAAGGAACGAGGGAGACACGAAGACCGAGGAACGAAGCCGAAAGCCCCCTAGCCGAGAAAGCGCGAAGCACGGAAGGGACAAAGCAACGGTGGATATTCCTTAGCCTCTCCAAAACCCTCTCCCTGTAAAAACCTCTGTCCTGGGCAACTCCTTCAGAGCTCTCGCACGAATACCACGTGGAGACGCGGATCAAAGGGATCCCCTAGAAGATATTTCCCACAATCCCCTGATCAAAACTCGCCGCAGCCCGGACTCGCTACACCCGAGCAACCCGGGTCCCGGCCACAATTGTAATCTCGTGTGATTCGCAATAAAGACGACCCGTGCTTTTTTCCGCATCCACAGATTTCTGGCACGCCCGGTGGGACCTCTTCTCCTTTCATCCGTACGGTTGAAGAAGCTGCTTGAAGTTTGCAATGGCCGGAACAAACAACGATGCGTTTGCTCCAAGCCTCTCACCAATCGCCGAGTCTCCTCTACTCCGACACGGTGATCCAGTAAATCCGGAGGGTGATCCTCCTCCGATGGTGCGCGTCTACACTCGGCGTACACGGACTCTTGCGGACGTCTTCGTGCCAGAAGCTACTACCGAAGATGCTCGCCAAAGCGCCGACGAGGCCTTGGTGCTTGAAGAAACGAGCCTCGATCCTGGAGCCCATGTCCAGAAGTTTGGGGAGGACCAGCCCCAATCCCGAACCCGTTCGGGTTCTCCAGCAGACGTCGCACCTCCTCTGCAGGGGGCAAACATCAATCATCAGCCAGAAGCAAGTCGGCGTAACTACGTCTCCGATGATGATGGCGAGGATGCGAACATGCAACACCGAGACGTTCTCCGTCACCACCCTCCGTCCGCTCTTCAGCTACAAGTCATGCAGATGAACGAGCACATGGCGCAGATTACTCGGCTAATGGAAGAGAAGGATCGTCACATCAACACTCTGCTCCAAAAGCTAAGCGCGAAGGATGCTGCAGCAGTCAGCCAACCCGTCGCTTCTCCAGTAGCCGCTCCAGTTCCGTCTTCAACTCCCGCTCCTACAGAGGTTGTTCCGACGATTCAAGCAGTTACTCCAGCGCTCTCTTCGGCTCCCATCCCAGTGGAAGTCGTCTCCCCAATGCCAGCCTCGGTGGCCACTCAACCTCCGGCAGCGGCTGCGATGAGTGCTCAGCAAGTCCAAGCATTGATAGCCGACATGATGCGATCCCACAGCAGTAGCCTTCCTCCGATCACGGCGGCATACTCGAAGCCCTACACTACGAGGATCCAGCAGCTACGCTTCCCAGTCGGATTCCAGCCACCAAAGTTTCAGCACTTCGACGGAAAGGGAAATCCGAGACAGCACGTCGCCCACTTCATCGAGACCTGCAATAATGCCGGCACATATGGCGACGAGATGGTGAAGCAATTCGTTCGCACCCTCAAAGGCAACGCGTTCGACTGGTACGTTGATCTTCCTGCAGGGACCATCGACAGCTGGGACCAGATGGAAAGGAAGTTCCTCAATCGCTTCTACAGCACCAGACGTACAGTCAGTATGACCGAACTCACCGCCGTCAAGCAAAGGAAGGATGAGCCAATGATCGACTACATCGACAGGTGGAGGAACCTCGCGCTGAATTCACGAGACCGCTTGTCTGAAGACTCGGCCATCGAGATGTGCACCCAAGGCATGCACTGGGGTCTGCTCTACATCCTCAAAGGTATCAAGCCTCGGTCTTTCGAAGAACTCGCAACTCGGGCTCATGACATGGAACTCAGCCTAGCAAACCGCGGGGACTCGAAGAACGAGGACTTCTTGAAGATAGAGAAGAAGGGCAAGCCACCGGCAACGAGATCGAAACAAGTCAACGTTGCTGACGTCGCTTCAACCTCCAAACCGCTCAAGATCGGTGGCAAGCCGGATCAGAAGAAGGGAGCCGCTATACCACCGCCTCCGCCTCCGAGACAAAGGATGACTCTAGAAGAACTCGAAGCCAAGGAGTACCCCTTCCCAGACTCGGAAGTCTCCTCCATGTTCGACCAACTGCTGCAGGAGAAGATGATAGAGCTCCCTCCTTCGAAGAGGCCCGAGCAGATGCATCGCGTCGACGACCCTCTCTTCTGCAAATACCATCGGGTGGTGAGTCATCCCATCGAACGATGCTTCGTCTTCAAGGAAAGAATTATGGCGCTCGCTAAACAAGGGAAGATAGAGATCGACTCCGGGGAGGTTGCTACGGCCAACATGACGTCCATCACCTTCGGCTCCTTCTCGCCAGTACTCGTCGCGGCTCGGCGAAGCACGCCCAAATTGCGCATCAACCATCAAGCTCCAATCGCTAAGTCAACTTCCCAGCCAAAAGTCTCGAAGCGACGTCAGTATACTCCTGCGCTCACCGAGGAGGAAACACCGCTGCCCTGGGGGCAATCATCGCTCACGCCAGCACCTCTTCCAAGCAATGCTGCATCCCAACGAGCGCTCCAAAGGAGATACGAGCAAGGAGATCCGGAAGTCGGTCTGCTGGGCCAGCCTTCGGGGAAGTTCGACTATTACGTCCTCTACTCAAGGCCTCCGTCCTTTTCAATCAACGAAATCAAGCCCACCGGCTGGGAATCGGAAGACGTGCCAGTAGAGCCTCAAGAAGTGCCAGCACCTCTTCCAAGCAATGCTACGTCCCAATACGCTCTCCAGAAAAGATACGAGCAAGGAGATCCAGAAGTCGGTCTGCTGGGCCAGCCTTCGGGGAAGTTCGACTATTACGTCCTCTACTCAAGGCCTCCGTCCGTTCCAATCGACGAAATCAAGCCCACCGGCTGGGAATCGGAAGACACGCCAGTAGAGCCTCGAGAAGAGCAAGTCCATTCCAGTCAAGCTATGTCCCAACGCGCTCTTCGGGAAAGATACGAGCAAGGAGATCCGGAAGTCGGTCTGCTAGGCCAGCCTTCAGGGAAGTTCGACTATTACGTCCTCTATTCAAAGCCTCCATTGGTTTCAGCTGAAGAAATCAAGCCCACCGGCTGGGGATCGGAAGACGAGTCAGTAGAGCCTCCAGAAGAACAAGTACCTCCGAGGGAACCAGTTACTGCTGTCGACCATCATCCTAGCGGAGGGGGATCCACCGACGAAGAAGCATGGGTCATGCTACCGCGGCGGCGAAAGCCATGGCAAGAAAAGAAGCTCAAGCAAGACCGTGTGATAAGGGGATTCACCAAGCGGAAGACCTACAAGAAGAAAAGCAAGACTCCGGGAAGGAAGGCGTTCAAAGTGCCGCTAGCAAGCCAAGACGATATCCTTCAGCAGAGTCTTCCAGAGCCGATAACTTTGCAAGAGTTCTTCCCAGATCACTTCCTCCCAGCGGACCAACACATCAAGGTGTCTTATTGCATGGTCGAAGTCCATGAGGCGTCGGAAGGAAGGAACGAAAGCGAAACTTCTGGAGAAGGCGACTCCACAGATGAGGGAGACGATTCTGACGAAGGGGGCACTGCCTCTCACGACGAAGCAATCTTGCACATGCCGCTCGTAGAGGCTTTGCATCTTCCGAAGAAGGCTCGCTTGGCAATGGCGGCGGCCTTGGCCGATCCAGATAGCTACAAAAGGAAAAGGAAGGATGATCAAAGGCGCAAAGCTGTGGCCTCGTGTGATGCGACGATAACCTTTTCAGATGAGGACCTGCAACTCGGGATGCGATTGCACAACCGGCCTCTTTACGTCTCGGGATACATCAAAGAGAAGCCAGTGAACCGAATCTTGTTGGACTGTGGCTCCGCCGTCAACATCCTGCCCATCCAGACAATGCGGCAACTCGGCATCACCGACGACCAGCTCTCACCAAGTCAATTGGTCATTCAAGGCTTCAACCAGGGCGGACAGTCCACCGTCGGAATCATTCGTTTGAAGCTTTCCATCGGCCCGCTGGATACAACGGTCCTCTTCCACATCATCGATTGCCAGACGTCATATCGCCTCCTGTTGGGAAGACCATGGCTGCACGAGAACGGCATCGTGGTCTCCACCTGGCACCAGTGCCTCAAATACTACGAAGAAGGCGTGGAGAGGTGCATAGTTGCGGACGACAAGCCATTCAACGAGGCCGAGGCACACCTGGCCGACGCTAAGTTCTACCAAGCAAAGGGCCTGGTCGCGGAAGTTCTACCAGCTAAAGCTCCTCGAGCCCAAAAGATTGAAGAAGTGAAGCAGGACAAGACTCCTCTTCCCGTAAATTCGGCGCCACCCTCTGACGAGGCAAGACTCAAGGTCCAAGGAACGCCGAAACCTGGGCAAAGGATGCGCATCAGCTTCGAGCCAAGAGTAGTGCAACATACCCCGTTGCCAGTCCAAACGGCACCTATCCTGCGTCTCGCGCCACAGTGGCTCCGTAAATCCGAGCGATCGCCTTCTACTCCGACAAGGAAGCTGGCCCCGTCGTTATCTCAGGCCAACGTCATCACTCTACAAGAAATGACGGTGCCATTACCTAGCCTGACAGAAGCTCCGAACCCAAGCAGACCTGTCGAATCAGCAGACCTCAAGCAACTCGGATTCAAGCCAGAAGGGAGTTGGGGGCAAAATGCTGCCCAGTTGCTGTTCAGAGCCGGCTACAACGAGGAAAGCGCCATGGGCACACTCCCACCAGCAGCAACTCCGCATGGGATGACGAGAACTCAAGCTCGGCTGTTTCAAAACGGAGAGCAAATTCCCCCGAACCGCCGAGGCATCGGCTCCAGTCAAGCTCCGTTGGTCATCAGAACCGCAGCGAAGAAGACCTTCACCTCGAACTACATCGAGGCGAGGATGGTAGATGAAGCAGCTGAAGGATCGACAATCTCCGATGCACACTCCACCTACCTCAGTCATCCAGACAACAGGAGAGGACGACGATGGGCTCGATGCCAAGCCTTGTTCCGAAAGCAAACCAGAGGTGGTAAAGACTGGTCGAATCGAAAACGCACATCCGTGTTCGAGAGGCTCGGGCCAGTCAAACAATCAAAGAAGAAGTCGGCGTTCGATCGTTTGGGGATGCCAATCGAGGACTTCGTTTCGACACCCACCCACCCACCCATGGCTGCCGCCAATCATATCTCTATTACGGATCCCGACAACGGTGAAACTTCTACTTCGGACGACGAGTTGCCCGACGCCCCGCCAGTCCTCGAAGAAGGGGGGCAGTCCACCGTTGATGACTCAAAGAAAGGGGGCAGTCCAAGAAGACGACGACGACATACTTCTTCAGTGCCTAGGGCCAAATCCTTACTGTCTTGGGGGCAACCGTCTCTCATGCAAGCACTCCCTCTTCCAAACGAAACTACGTCCCGGCACCTGCTCAAAGCTAGAGACGAACAAAGAAGCCCCGAAGTCAACCTGCTAGGCCAACCATCGGGCAAAATTGACTATTATGTCCTCTACTCCAGGTCTCCTTCGATTCCAAATGAAGAAATCAAGCCAACCAGCTGGGGATCAGAAGATGAATCGGTACAGTCTCTAGAAGTGCAAGTCCTTCTGATCAAGGAAGAGCCTTCAGTCGCAACACCAGTTCTTCACCTTGGCGAGGAAGATCTTAACACATGGGCTATGGCGCCTCGAAGGAGAAGGCCACGACGATCAAGCTACAGGATAGCACGCCTAGCTAACCATGAGAAAGATCGGGCGACAAGAAAACTCCTCAGAAGAAAGTCCTTCAAGGAAAAGAATGAAGCTCCAGGAAGAAAGTCGTCCAAAGTACCACCAGCAAATCTGAAAAATCTCCTCCAGCAAAGCTTTCTAGAGCCAGTGACACTCCAGAAGTTCTTTCCTATTTGCTTCCTTGAAGCTGGTCAAAACTTCAAGATCTCCTGCTGCATAATGGAAGTTCACCAAGTGCTCCGGAAAGACGATGAAGAAAGCAGCATTAACATCGAAAGCATGGGGAGAAGCATCACCGCCAACGGCAAGCTGTTCAACAAGGCTAAAGCACACCTTGCTGATGCCAAGTTTTACGAGGCCAAAGACTTCGTTGCAGAAGCTCCTCCAGCAAAAGCTCCACAAGTCCAGGAAGCCAAAGCAGCTGCGATGGACAAGAACTCTCAACTTGCAAAACCAGCGACATCCTCCAGCCAGATGGTGCACAAAAATAAGGAAGCGCCAGCATCAAGACGGAAAATTCATGTCAACTTCAAATCAAGCTCGATGCGAGGCGTTCCGTTGCTTGCTCAAGCTGCTTCAGTCCGGCGGCTCGCACTTAAGTGGCTTCGCAAACCAGGACGATCGCCTTCCCCTCCAGCAAAGGAACCAGCGTTATCATTCTTCAGGGCCAACTTCAGCACGTCGCAAGAGATGACACTACCGTTACGTGGTCTGTTGCACATCTCGAGCTCAACCGAGTCTTCCGGGCGCACCAGCTCTGAGCAACTTGCAATCAAGTCAGGAAACACTCGGGGGCAAAACTCCACCGAGTCAATGTTCAAATCCAGCCGCAGCAAAGAAAGCATGGCACACATGGGATCACTACCCTCAGCTGCGATACCACATCACCTGACAAAGACTCAAGCTTGTCTCTGCAAAAGCGGCGAACAAATCCTTCCAAATTGCCGGGGCATCGACTCCAGTCAAACTCCAGCAATCATCAAAACTCCAGTCAAGAAGATCTTCACTTCCAACTATATTGAAGCGAAGAAGGTGGGCGACAGCTGCGAACCAGTGGCGACTCTGCCTACCAGTGGCAAGTCCCTCAAAAGGTACTTTGCCTAACGCAAGGTTACCCCCCTTGCCCAAAAAAAAAAAAAAAAAAAAAAAAAAAAACGAACTACGTGCGACTTGATCCCTCTCAGTAGGGTACGTAGGCAACCTACAAAGGTTCAGTCTATACAAAAGAAACATCCCAAACGTCGTCCGAGAAGGCCAGCCCAGAGAAGAACAAGTGCAAATCCACAAGTCCAGTCAGCAAACCAAAAGATGACAAGAAAGTCACAGTCCTTGAGGCGTCAAAGCAGCTCGCCCTCCGCAGCTTACACGCGCTGCAACTCCAGAGGTAAAAAAAAAAAAACCGTCAGCTTCCGACGCGTCGTCAGCTATGCACGCTGCTTCGCAAGCTCTGCTCCAGACATCTTCTCGGTCGCTCGAGCTTTCCCCAAATGGAACTCCAGCTTCTAAAGCGACGCACGAGTAGCAAGTCGAAGTCCTTAAGGCGCCGAAGTGGCTCGCCCTCCGCAGCTTACACGCGCTGCAACTCCAGAGTCGCAACTAAGCCCAAGAAAGCGTCCTCCAGCGAAGACGGTCGTAAGCAATGAAGCTCGCCACCCTCCAAAGAAGGTGCGCATCTACTCCGCAGAAAAAGAGTCGTTGCCTTGAAATCCACCGGGCTCATGCAAAAGCTCAGGCCCACCTGAAGGATGGAAACTGCCACTGAAGTCAAAAGCAGCAACCCGAAGAATGGCGGACGCATAAACAACAACCGCAGCCTTCGTGACCTCCACAACCAAAAGAACCACTGGAGCTGTCATCAAGGTCAAGATCGACAAGCAAAAGACAACCAAAGCAGTCTACTCCTTGTTGATGCTCGTGGCCTCGTCATCCTCTTCAGAACGCTCTTCTCGGTATCCTTCAAGCTGACATTGCTACCAGAAAGGTGCAACCTCGCTAGTAACTCTAAACCCGCGGTTGACCTCATCAATAATCTAGCCAGCCTTCGGAAGGTACTCAGGGGGACGAATCTTGCAAGGATATGAAAGCGCAAGACCGATCGAGAGGTAAAGTCAATTCCAAAAAAAAAAAAAAAAAAAAAAAAAAAAAGGAGCCACCTTCCTTGGCCTTCAACGCCTCCGACTCATCCTCGCACCAGGCGATCGCCACCACACTTGGCTTCGTCTTTTCGCCGTGCCGTCGTCATTATGCTCCCGCACCAAGAAGACGATAACACTCCGCTGAAGAATCTTTCGGCTCCTTCCGCCGAAGAATGCTTCGCCGCCAGGACTCAAGCTCCGCGCACCTTCGCGAGCCGTCAAAGAATCCTTCGCGAGCCGTCAAAGAATCCTTCGTCTTCAAGCCTCCAAAGGAGCCTTCGTCTCCAAGCCGACGGAAGCCTTCGTCTTCAAGCGCCGTGCACCATCGCCGCCGCCGTCGACGAAAGAGGCGACACCGGGAAGACGGAGCAAGTCTCGTGCAACCCCAGGCAGCACTCTTCCGCCAACGGTCTCCAAGCATCGAAGAAGCCTTCGTCTCCAAGCCGACGGAAGCCTTCGTCTTCAAGCTCCGCACACCTTCGCCGCCGCCATCGACGAAAGAGGCGACACTGGGAAGACGGAGCAAGTCTCGTGCAACCCCAGGCAGTACTCTTCCGCCGACGGTCTCCGAGCATCGAAGAAACCTTCGTCTCCAAGCCGACGGAGGCCTTCGTCTTCAAGCGACGCGCACCATCGCCGCCACCGTCGACGAAAGAGGCGACACCGGGAAGACGGAGCAAGTCTCGTGCAACCCCAGGCAGCACTCTTCCGCCCCCGGCCTCCAAGCCCGACACCGCCTTGTCGCTCGAAGCACCCCTGCGCCGCACGGTGTCCGCACACCACCTGCGCCACCTGAAGCCTGGCCACCGCCCGGCCAACCCGGAGACGCCGCCGTTACCACCGCGTCCCTTCTCCAACACGATCGGGGCCCGCCTGACTCGGAGTAGCACCGCCGTTGCCACCGCGTTCCACCTCCGACCCGATCGGGGCCCGCCCGACTCAGCGTCGCACCGGCGACCGCCATCGTTGCTTCTGCGACCGCGCCGGGCCTCCGCGCCGCTCGCTCCCGGCCCCCGCGCCGCGCATACTGCAGCCAGCGCTGTGGGCCGTCGCCGCCGCTACCTGCTCCGACAGCCGCGCCGCCTGCCGCCTTCGCGGACCAGAAAAAAAAAAAAAAAAAAAAAAAAAAAAAAAAAAAAAAAAGAGGAGTTGGACACAGCAGCAGCAGCCAGCCCCGCAGTCCCCCTCCTTCTCCTACGTAACCGGGAAGGAGGGGGCGCCCGTCTCGGCCCCGCGCCCACCCGGGTCGGCCTCGCGCCCGCCCGGGCCAGAGCCGCAACCCCGGCCACCCTGGTCGGGGCCTCCGCCTGAAGCTGCGCCGCCCGCACGCCTCCGGCCACACAGCCGCCGGACCCGCTCCGCCCACGCCTGGCCACGCAGCCGCCGGCCCCGCTCCCCCGCGCGCCTGGCCACCCAGCCCCGGCCACCGTTGCGCCCGCCTGCCACCTGCGCCCGTGCGCCGCCCGCGCCTGGCCACCCAGCCCCGGCCACCGTTGCGCCCGCTGCCACCTGCGCCAGTGCGCCGCCCCCGCGCCTGGCCACCCAGCCCCGGCCACCGCACGCCCGCCGCCGCCCGTGCCGCCGCTGCCCCGGTTGCCGTTGCCGCTGCCGCCTCCGCGTACCAGAACCAGAAGTAGAAGAAGAAAGAAAGAAAAGAAAGAAAAGAAAAGGAAGGAAGAGAAAAGGAAAGAAAAGAAAGAAAGGAAAGAAAAGGAAAAAGAAAAAAAAAAGAAGAAAAAAAAAAAAGAAAGAGAAGAAAAAAAAAAAAAAAAGGAGTTAGAGTCGCCATACCTGACCCGCGACGACTCCACCTCCTCTCTTTGCGGCGCTTTCGGCCACGACAACTCCGCCTTCTTCTCTCGTTACGCCTGCGTCATCGACCTCGGATGCGACAATCGGCCTCGCCATTGCACTCCCACACCGAAGAAGGGGCAATAGTCCTCCGCCGAGATGCACCGTGGCCGTCCTCGCACTCCAGCCGCCTTCGTGCCACACTCGAACTCCGTACAGCGGCTACCTTCGACGTCCGTGCAATCTTTGGAGCAAAAGAGGTCCGCAACGAAGAAGATGATCGAAACCATAGCGAAGGTCTTCTCTACAAGCAAGAGCCACAGCCAACTGCTCGCACCGGCACCCAGCTCTGCGCGCCGCACGCCGCTGGCCTCATGCCCAGCCGCTGCAGCCCTGGCCGACCCTGCCACTGCCGCTGCAGCTCCCGTGGTCCAAAAAAAAAAAAAAAAGGAGAAGAAGAAAGAGGAAGAGAGAGGCGGCGAAGGCAACTCGCACCTCAGCCGCGCTTCTACATCCTCCCAGCCTCGAGCCTCGTCGCATCGTCGCTTCGAGCCCGCCTTCGCAACGACCGCAAAATCGCGCACCATCGCCGCCGACGAAAGAGGCGACACCGAGAAGACGGAGCAAGTCTCGTGCAAACCCAGGCAGCTCTCTTCCGACAACGGTCTCCAGAAGCCGGCAGAACCGTCGCGCAGAAGCACAAGGCCGACGAAAGAGGCGACACCGGGAAGACGGAGCAAGTCGCGCGCAACCCCGGGCAGCTCTCTTCCGACAACGGTCTCCAGAAGCCGGCAGAACCTTCGCAAAGAAGCACAACGGCGAATGAAGGGGGGTAGGGGTCCTTAAATAGACCTCCAACCCCGCCCACAAAAGGAATCAAGGACAAGCGCTCTACGATTCCTACGTGTCCAAACCCGACACGCTCCCACCGATGCACTCGTCCTTGAGGGGGCATTTGTAGACACACGAATTTCGTCGGACCCGAACCCGACTTACGTGTGCCGAAGCGGATGCAAACCCGACACGCGGACCCAACTCGCTCGCGCCGACGCGGATGCAAACCCGACACGCGGACCCGACTCGCGCGCGCCGACACGTACTCGGACCCCGCCCCAAGAGGGGCCGGCCCCTACTAGGGTCCGAACCCTATAGGGCCGGCCCTAGTGGGGACCGAACCCCAAGGAGGGGCCGGCCGGCCCTGCAAGGAAAGGGGAGAAAAAGAAAGAAAAGAAAAAGGAAAGAAAAGAAAGGAAAGAAAAGAAAAAGGAAAGAAAAGAAAAGGAAAGAAAAGAAAGAAAAGGAAAAAAATACCGCCATGCGCGGGGGGAGGTAGCGTATGACGTCTGCACACACGCGGATCTGCGCCGATCCCTCGATCCGACGCACAAGACGAAGCGCCCGATCGCCATCGATTTCGTGCG
The DNA here is from genome assembly GCA_947650365.1 of Chamaelirium japonicum. Lineage (NCBI taxonomy): Eukaryota > Viridiplantae > Streptophyta > Magnoliopsida > Liliales > Melanthiaceae > Chamaelirium > Chamaelirium japonicum. The sequence continues at coordinate 12,349,053 of OX393551.1, forward strand.
CAAAATCCAGCCATAATTGCACCCGCCAGAAAAGGAAAACAACTAAATGTTATTCCCTTCATCAATGGATGAATAAAATCCGGGTAATTATGAGAGAGATACAAAAGGGATTTGAAATTAAAAAGTTCCCATATCTCTCTCCCCACCTCTTTGCCTATAAATAGAGGGGGTGGGGGAAGGAAAAAATGGTCGGGAAATTGAAGACGAAACGCCAGAGCTCTGCAGAAGAGGAGACGCTTCTTCATCGACCCAAGGCTTCACGAGGCACAGTCAAGCCTGTCCCGAGGGATCGGCTTACTGAAAGTCCTCATCAATGTGAAGACCCTTGCACACGAAGATCATCCCTTCGACTCCGTGCACGAAGAAGAAAGCTCGGAGAAGAAGAACCCTTCGACTCCGAAGACGCCAGAAGCAAAGGCCGGAGAAGAAGAGGAGCGGCACTACCCCGTCGTCTCCAACAAGCTTCGACTCCGATCAAGCCCAAAAGCCCGGAGAAGAAGAGGAGCGGCACTACCCCGTCGTCTCCAACAAGCTTCGACTCCGATCAAGCCCAAAAGCCCGGAGAAGAAGAGGAGCGGCACTACCCCGTCGTCTCCAACAAGCTTCGACTCCGATCAAGCCCAAAAGCCCGGAGAAGAAGAGGAGCGGCACTACCCCGTCGTCTCCAGCAAGCCTTCGACTCCGATCAAGCCCAAAAGCCCGGAGAAGAAGAGGAGCGGCACTACCCCGTCGTCTCCAACAAGCCTTCGACTCCGATCAAGCCTAAAAGCCCGGAGAAGAAGCTCGGAGCGGCACTACCCCGTCGACTCCAACAAACCCTCGACTCCGATCAAGCTCCAAGGCCCGGAGAAGAGGAACGAAGCGTCACCACCCCGTCGTCTTCGACAAACGTCTGCACCATCCACGAAGAAGAAAGGCTGGAGCAGATCGTCTGGAGCGGCACTACCCCGTCGTCTCCAACAAGCCTTCGACTCCGATCAAGCCCAAAAGCCCGGAGAAGAAGAGGAGCGGCACTACCCCGTCGTCTCCAACAAGCCTTCGACTCCGATCAAGCCCAAAAGCCCGGAGAAGAAGAGAAGCGGCGCTACACCCGTCACCTTCAACAAAGCCTTCGACTCCGATCAAGCTCAAAAGCCCGGAGAAGAAGAGGAGCGGCACTACCCCGTCGGCTCCAACAAATCCTCGATCCCGATCAAGCCCCAAAGCCCGGAGGAGAGAAGCGAAGCGTCATCACCCCGTCGTCTTCGACTAATGCCTGCCCCATCCACGAAGAAGAAAGCCTGGAGCAGATCGTCTGAAGCGTCGCTACCCCGTCGTCTTCATCAACAAAAGTCGACGCTACAACCGTCGCACGGAGACCGTCGCTACCCTCGTCGTCTTCATCAACAAAAGCCGACGCTACAACCGTCGCACGGAGACCGTCGCTACCCTCGTCGTCTTCATCAACAAAAGCCGACGCCACAACCGTCGCACGGAGATCGGTGCTACCCCCACCATCTTCGAAAGCATTCTTCGACTCCGATCACGCCAAAGAAGCCCGGAGAAGAGGAGAAGTCCCGTCGACACGCAAACCGTCGAAGCACCGGAGAAGTAGCCTACGTCGTTCGAGGAAGAAGATCGAGTTGACGCTGAAGCTAAAGCCTACGCAAGAAGCCAAAGCAAAGCCCCAGTAAAGCCCGCGCCAAAGCAACGCAAGTGCCAAAGCCAAGCGACTACGCCGGCCACGAGCAAAAGCACCGCACGTTCTAGCCGATACGACGCGAAGTCCGGAAGAACGAAAGCACCGCAAGTCTCTCCCAGCTACGTCCAAGTGCAAGCGCCGAAGCAAAGAAAAAGCCAGAGCCACGCCGGAGCCAAGCCAAAGCCAAAAAGCCAAAGCCAAAGCTAACGCCAAAACCTCGATCGACGCCGCGAACCGACGATTAAGGACACCGAGGTCAATCAAGGAACGAGGGAGACACGAAGACCGAGGAACGAAGCCGAAAGCCCCCTAGCCGAGAAAGCGCGAAGCACGGAAGGGACAAAGCAACGGTGGATATTCCTTAGCCTCTCCAAAACCCTCTCCCTGTAAAAACCTCTGTCCTGGGCAACTCCTTCAGAGCTCTCGCACGAATACCACGTGGAGACGCGGATCAAAGGGATCCCCCAGAAGATATTTCCCACAATCCCCTGATCAAAACTCGCCGCAGCCCGGACTCGCTACACTCGAGCAACCCGGGTCCCGGCCACATTTGTAATCTCGTGTGATTCGCAATAAAGACGACCCGCGCTTTTTTCCGCGTCCACAGACACCCTTGATGGGTGGCGGTCGTTGGGCCGGGTCGGGGTTGCGAGATGCCGGTGGCCGGACCGGGTTGGCAACGCGAAGAGAGAGGGGCTGGAGGGGGGCTCTCACCTGAGCAGCGGCGGCCGTCGGGCGGCACCGGCAGAAACCGAGAGGGGGAGGGGAGTGAGGGAGATGTAGAGGAGAGAGAGACAGAGGGTTGGGAGAGATGGGCTCGGGTTGAGGAAGGGGGAGAGGGGCTGAAGGAGGGAAGGGGGAGAGGGCCGGGGGTTTTTAAAGGGAGAAGAGAGGCGGCGGTCGGCACGATTTGGGGCGGAATCCGGGGCGGTGTCGGCGGCGGGATTCGGGGCGACTGCGGCGGCGGCGGCCGGCGGGATTTGGGGCGGCGACGGCCGGCGGGATTCGCGACGGGGATCCGGGCGGCGGTCGGGTTCGGTTGGGGGCCGGGGCAGAGATCCAAGAATGGGGGAGAGAGATCCGAGAGTGAGAGAGTGGATCGGGTGAGAGGGAGAGCTCCGATGAGAGAGAGAGATATGAGAAATGGGTGAGAAGAGAGAGGAATAGAGAGAGAGAAAGAGGGTCGGCTGGGGGTTTGGGTGTTGGGTTCGGGCTTGGGTTTGGGGGTAGGTCTGGGTTTGGGATTAAGGGGCTGGGTTCGGTTGGGTTGAGAGGGAAAAGGAGAGAGAGAGAGAGAGTTGGGTTGTTGGGTACGGGTCAGGTGAGAGGGTGAGGGGGAGTTGGGTGGGTTTTGGGTTTTCCTTCTTAAGGTTTTAGTTTTTGATTTTTTTTTTGATTTTTTTTTTTTCTTTTTTTTTAAAAAATACATTTCGAGCTCGGCTCGCTCCGAGCCTGACTCATCCTTGACTCGGGTTGCGCCGAGACGTGCCGACGCGCGAACCTCGCCAAGTCCGACAGACTAGCCACCCTATTATTTTATTAATTAATTATGTTACCCAAGAATGTCATGCATTAACACACGCACATACCCATTCATGCTCCAAATACTATTCTTCCGAGGTCGCCTCGCGACTCGGATCCAGGGCCTATGGTCCGGTCCAACACAGCCCATACACTGACATGACAGTTAACCAAGAACAAAATCTTTACCTATTGTCGATATTATAATATATATATATATATATATAAAAATAAGGTGTCTTCAGCAAAAGCCAGCTCTGGGTTTTCGGGCATTACAATAAACAAAGGAACCATTCAATTTAATTGACACACCAGAAGTATCAAATAAAACTGAAAAACCTTCATTATTTAATAAGGAAACAGAAATTAAGTTTTGTCTCAAGGATGGTACATAAAGTATGTCTCTAAGTAATAAACTTCTTCCATCAAGAAACTGCAAGACGACATCTCCTACTGCTTCGGCCTCTGCCACAGCCTCAGTTCCCATGCTTAGGATCATCTCCCCATCACCCAGTTTTCTTGTCTCCTTGAACCCCTGCAAATTATTGCAAGCATGGTTAGTGGAACTAGAATCCACAATCCATGAAACTGGAAAACAACTGGATGCTACAAGGGATTTCACTATGTGGATTTGAGATATACCTGTCTCAGCCTTCTTGGGAGCCGCGCGGCAGTCGCCCTTCCAGTGCTCCTTCTTGCCGCATCGAAAACATTTTCCTTTGGGCTTCGCCGGACCATTCTGCTTAGGAACCTGCAACTGCACCTGGCTCATCTTCACGGGCTTCTTAGACTTTCTTTTCTGAAACTTGCCTTTAGCTTTCAGAGAAGAATTCCGCTCCATGTTCAGGGATTGGGCTCCTGTCTTCATTCCGTCCTCTGCCGCCTGGAGCGCCACTAGAAGCTCTGCGTTAGACATCTCCAACCGGTTAAGGTTAAAGTTGGTAACAAAGCCCTCAAATGCTCCTGACAGAGACACGAGGAAAATGTCGGTCTGAATCTCTGCATCCAAGATGACATCGAAGGAACCAAGTTCGTTCACATAGCCAAATAATTTCAGTATATGATCCCGAACTAAAGTCCCCTTTGTCATCTTCGTGGACACCAATTTCTTGATGGTCAGGTAACGAGTTACCCAACTACGACTCTCGAATATTTCCTTTAGGTAGAGCATCATGTCTGAAGCAAAGGCCATGTCTTCGACTTGCTTCTGAAGGACGGTCTGCAAGGATGCCACTATATAGCACTTGCATATCTCATCAGCATCTAGCCAGTCTTTTCATTCCTTCAACTGGGCCTTAGTTGCACTTGGTCCCGGCATGGCCGGTTGAGGAGTACTTAGGGCAATTGTGTGTTTGCCAACCCTTAGGACGAGCATCAGGTTACGTTTCCAGTCCTCGTAGTTTGGTCCCGTAAGTTTGTTATCATTAAGTATGGAGGCTAGGGGGCCGAGCTTGGTTATGATTTCTGTAAACAATTGTGACGACCAAGATCCAATAGGCCAATAGCCAAGAGCCAAGTCTCCTAAGGCGGGAATGCCAAGATGGATGAGGTGAGGTGACGTGAGGTGTACAAGGCCATGAGTTAGCCCCACATCGCCTGGAGAGAAGGAGATCCTAAGCTACTTATATAATTTCCCCTCCCAAATATAGAAGACGCGTTCTAGGTGGTTCGATGGTAACCATGCTAGTGCAAAACCTTGAGGTTGAGGGTTCGAGAACCCAAAAGACCAATAGAGGACAATATCTTGTGTTTGGGGGCTCACCACCTTTCCTGCCAAGACGCGTTTTAAAACCGTGCGCCGCTACGGAATTCGTAAGAACTCCGTAGTTAAGCGTGCTCGGGCGAGAGCAGTACCAGGATGGGTAACCTCCCTGGGAAGTTCTCGTGCGGGCACGAGCAAAGCGGACAATACCTTGTGTGTTTGGGACGGATGTAACAAAATGGTATCAGAGCCGGTTCTCCTCGGGATGGGGGGGTCTAACCCTACACGAGGACGTGTAGTCCTGAGGGGGGTGGATTGTGACGACTAAGATCTAATAGGCCAATAGCCAAGAGCCAAGACTACTGAGGCGGGAATGCCAAGATGGATGAGATGAGGTGAGGTGAGGTGAGGTGTACAAGGCCATGAGTTAGCCCCACATCGCCTGGAGAGAAGGAGATCCTGAGCTACTTATATAATTTCCCCTCCCAAACATAGAAGACGCATTCTAGGTGGTTCGATGGTAACCATGCTAGTGCAAAACCTTGAGGTTGAGGGTTCGAGAACCCAAAAGACCAATAGAGGACAATATCTTGTGTTTGGGGGCTCACCACCTTTCCTGCCAAGATGCATTTTAAAACCGTGCGCCGCTACGGAATTCGTAAGAACTCCGTAGTTAAGCGTGCTCGGGCGAGAGCAGTACCAGGATGGGTGACCTCCCTGGGAAGTTCTCGTGCGGGCACGGGCAAAGCGGACAATATCTTGTGTGTTTGGGGTGGATGTTGCAACAATGGTTCAAAGCAAAATTAGGGTTTACTACAATCTATTTCATGGAATTTAGAAATAGATAATGTTTACTCCAGCCGCTATGTCTTCACTACCTCAAGTGAAGACATCCAGGAATCTAAATTCCCTGAGCTCGAGCACTGAGACTATCGGCCTTGAATTAGAGACATCATCTCGGTGAGAGCATACAACCGCTTCTGCCAATGGGGTTTTTACGACCCAGTCTTCATCAGAATTATCCATGGTAAACTGAAAGACCTCTCAGTCTCCTTTTGGCCAGCTTTATGTGACCCGCGTGCGCAGCAACGACGGCTTCACACAAGCTTTCGGATGCTTCCCACAAATCTAGGTGGTGTCGGCAGGGGGGGTTCATAGGCTCCCGCGGTGCAGGAAAAAACCGTCACCCATTGCCACCGGCATCCTCCATGTCCCGTAGGAAACCACTAGGCAAACCAGCATGGAAGGAAACACAGCTCTCACCCGGTGGGAATATCAAACTGCGTACCTCCCACCCAGACCCTTAGCCGATTGATTGTGGAGGCCAAGGGCTCCCCTTTGGAGGGAACCTCTTACACATCCCTTCTTTATGAGGTTTTATGCATATCTAGAAAGGTCACGACCTCCTAGACTTAGACCCTGGTCTACCATGCTCCCACTAGGATTACAAACCTTCCCGCAAAGCATTAGTATCCTCGGAAAATATCATAGTCCCTACCTTAAATACTCAGCTTTCGCCTTTCTCGCAAGGATCACATTACATAGATTCCAAGGATCCTGATACTTCACTAGTTTGTCCATAATCCTAAGATCTGGAGCCTAACCTAAGGTCAACGTGGAAAGGACTCCCACTACGATAACGCCTCGTTCACAATTTGATGTCTGATGTCATAGTAGACCTCATCTCATTATAGGTTTCGATGCTGGCCAAATAGGGACATCCGACAATCTCTGCCGGACCTCAACCTAATGGTGGCATAACCAAATCGTAATGAGTTCAAACTACCATCAAACGTCATCTAGAAACGGGTATCACACAGTGAAATCCTAACCTAACTTGGTCGCTAGAACCACGTGGGAAAAGGGCATCCCACTAGGGTTATCATACTTCTTATGGAGACATTAGTTAATTATCTCTAAATAAATCTAACACTGGGTCTATCTCGATGCACAGTACTTGGCTACCTGAACTACCACGAGGGCGGTTACCACCTTTCCTTTTAGCTAGCCACCGAATTCGCACGTGTTAGAACCATATAGAGACACCGATGAATTCATAAGCTTAGTACTAACCCTAAGCCTAATCTAGAGACGAACTCACAAGCAAGATAGATAATCACATTATCATCGAGGTTCTCTAAACACTAAGTAAAGAGAAATAACAGAAAAACATCCAAACTGAATCAAGTCCAGGGTCTGACCCCTGAACCTGAATAGCACAGCCAAGATATCCTGCTCTTTCGTTCTGCACGATCTCTGACGACGATCCCCATCATCGCCAACGTGCATGCTTTCGCCGGGTCTTTGCATGCCATGGTACCGCTTGCCCGAACCGTGAATGTAGTATCATCTCCTTCTTCATGTGACCAAAAAACTAACACGCTCTGAGCAAGTACTCGTTCGTGTATAATTTCGCTAGAAAGAAAAAGAAACAATCCTAAAAAATATGGCGAGGGAACCGAGGATGGTCAACCCCTACCCTCGCCCATCTAGAGCCTTAAAATCCACAAGCATAATAATAATCAATGCAAAATTAAATCTGGGGGCCGACCCCCGGAAGCATGCAATCACAGATTATTATTCAGCGCGGCACCTGCAAAAAGACGATACATAGCACAATCCATATGCATGATCTACGCCGAACCCCGACAAAACATATGTCATCATATATTCACATGATGTTTTCACGAATTCATGCATGAAACATACACCAAAGCGTGCTCTGATACCAATTGTTGGAATTGGATCCGCTTATCGGAGTCGCAGCGGAAGCAAAAGATAGATCCGAAGATCATACGATGTATGTTTTATTACAATTAATTCTACAAAACAATCTACATGCAAATCTATGATTTTAGCATATGTGCGGACACCCTATAGGCATACTAGGATCTACGGAAGACATGCATGCATCTAGTTAGGTGTTTAGAATCATCATACCTTATGAATCTATGATTCGGAGATGACGGAACGATAAAGAACCACACTTGAATCGCAAGGGAAACTGTCGGATAGCACCTTGTCCTTTGCGAATTGAAAAATCCTCGAAATCCCGTCTCTGAGTGCAAGGATTACGAGCCGACGGAGGAATCCGTTGCGAAGATGATGGCGAGCCGCGAGATTTTCTCCTCCTCTTTCTCCTTTCTTCCTTCTCCTTCCTTCCTCTTTCTTCTCCCTTCTTCTTCCTCTCTTTTCCTTGGCCGAAACCACAAAGGAGGAGGCTAAGGGGGGTTCAGATTTTTGGAGGAGAGGGGGAGCACTAAAGGCCGGCCCCTCCCCCTCCCTATTACTTATAGGGCCGGTCTCCTAGTGCCTTGGGAAAGCTAGGGCCGACCCTAATAGGATTAGGATGAGGCGGGTCGGTTTTTAGGGATTTCCAATGTCTATCGTGAAACCTGGACGAAAACGCCCTTCACAAAAAGTGAAAAACTGAAAGAGAGACTGAGTGAGGTGCGCTACTCGGAATCGAGTTCTGTCAGTACCTATGAGCTCCTGGAATTATTCCGCTCATTCTAAGATCCATATTCAATATGTTCTGAGCCATATTTCAGTATTTACCAAAATACCCCTACGACCCGTAATACATGTGAATTAGGTTCTTAGGCTCCGGGCTTGCGCTCCATCGAGCTACTTCGCATCCAACGTATCCAACTTGGTCGGGAAACAATTCCTATACGCAACGACAGGGTGGAACCTTCAGGGTTCGGGATCTCTAGCTCTAACCGGATCCCCGATTAACTGTTTCGGTGACACACCGAAATTCTGTTAATCAGTCCTAATCCGATTAACCCGCGTAGCCACCCAGAGTGCGACGTGAGTTGAACTCTAGTGATCCTAAACTTAAGTTACTCCCTTGTAACCCTGTTCTCTGCTATACTCCGATATTCCTTAGTCCCTCCTATTACTGGTGCCATGATACGAATCGGGCGGTAGGGAGTACCGTCTGATCCCGATCGATCATCTGACTAGGGTTTGATGAATTATCATCTATAACACCACACACCATCCGGTGCTATGCCTAGCATCCGGAACATCATCAGTCATACTGACAATCACCAGGCTGGGTTAACTGTGTGGACAGATTGACTCATCAAAACACACTCATCCAACACTGGACGTCGGATAACCTGTAGGGATTACATGTCACTCAAGCGCCAGCCGGGTAACCCAACGTACCGTGGTATTGGACTATAGAAGGTCTGCACACGTTGGCATATCAAAGCACCACACAACTGGTTGGCCCAGTGAACATGGTCCCTCAGGGTTAAGGATATATTATCTATAGTAGTAAGACGGTTTATGCACCAGTGTCTGAATCACTGAACTGTGCACCGTCTTGGTTCCTGTTTAACACGATCATCATGTTTGGTCAGGTGAATGGGAATCCCACATTCCCGTGGTGGAGACTTCACCACATCCTCTACCTGCCAATAGCTTGTTCTTGGTGAAGCGACCGGCATCACCTAAGCTGTGAACTAGTTCTAAGTCTACACGGAACTGGTCCACTGGGTCTCCCAAGCATGGATCTTCCATACGCTTCAGTGGCCTACTGTGTTCCCTAGGGTCCTTTTATTATATAAGTATTATCATATACCATAGTAGTATTCTAATTAAAGCAATAACCAAAGTCATCTTTATTAATGTTAATACAGAAAATCCACGCTAAGGACACACGAGCTACAACAGCCATCACCCTCCAATTCAAAAGAGGTTTAGTACCTTATAGGAAGACTAGCTGCGCTTAACTGATTCATCTTCAAGTTCTCAAACAAGTACAAATCCTTCTTTGACAAGCTCCGCCAAGCCAACACTTCAGGATGACACTCGGCCTACGAGTCGACCTTCAAAGTATATCAAATGTTATCTTGCTCAAGCGCCTATTTTGATAGCACCGTCATCAGGAGAATCACTATGAGTATATCTCGTCGTCACCAATCGAGCCATCAGCGCGGTCTTAGTCAGTAGAAGAGATACGGTCGAACGCCCTATCTACTACATTAACTATACCCTTCTGTTGTCAAGATTCACTATTCAAGAATAGAGAATGTTATATTTGTCTTTGCTAACAACCACCATACGACTTCGCCCCTACTTTGTCTCGCACTTGATCACCGTCGCCTTCGAGCATCCCCTCAAAGACATTATCGATAAGGCAAGTCGAGCCGATCAGATGACCAAGTGGGTAATCGAGATGAGTTCGCTTGGTATTCAGTTTGAGTCTCGAATCTCTATCAAGGGGCAAGCCATGTCCGACTTCCTCGTCTAGAATCCAATAGCTCTCAAAGATGATCCAGAGATGCATCTCTACGACAACAACGATCAGTTTCAATCCGAGCCCTAAGACTCCCTCGATGACTGCTGTACATTGGAAGCTATATACTAAAGGAGCTTCAAGATCCATCGGCTTGGGAGTTAGGATAGTTTTTATCTCCCCTGAGTTCGATCACATGAAGAAAGCTATTCTTCGAACACAATAAGAACGAAGCTAAGTACGAAGTACTTATCTTCGCCCATAGCGCATCTTCATAGTTCGAATATATGATGTCAATATCTGTATATCGGGCAGGCAGGCGATAAAGCAGGTCCGCCCCCCCGAAGCAGACAGGGCAAAATCGAAACTGCTTCCATGATCGAGTTCCGCAAGTCAGCTCTAGAAAAATATTATTAATCGTTGCAGCTTGTTAGAAGTCCAAGCACCTATCACCTCCCGCTTGATAGCATACAACTTCGTCGGCTACTACAAACCGCACTGACTCAGGGACACTGATCGGGGACCATGCTCTCATCACTGACAGTGGCCAGCAGGTGAAGGCCTTGTCTGATTGAAGGGTGTCATCTATTGGACGTAAAGGCGATGCTCCTTAGGGATGCCAGAAACCGTAGTCCTTCGGATTCAACTGCCAATTATAGTGGTAGAAAAGTATCCCAACTAATTATGGGCTCACTCACCCTTCTTCAAACTAGAGTAGCATTGGCACTCCTTCTCCTGACAGTCAGACTCTACACGACAGAATGCGTAGATTATAAGCCACGAGTTTCCTCCTTTCTGCCTTGGACATATCCCCAAGGTGTTCAATAGGTGTGCGACAAATGGAGGGAGTAGCAACCGCAAACCACAATTCAATCGCCCCACAGAGATGGTAGTCCCCGATGCCTTATATCCATGCCCGTATTGGCCAAGTAAATTGAACTCGAGTCAATACCAAAGGTGCTATGCATGGTGGCCAATTTGGGGGGACACTCATTTTCCATAAACATGTTGACTTGTGCGACCCAGTCGTCACGATGACTCGCAACTTTGAAGTAGCCGATGTCATATCCGAAGAGGGTCACCTCCTCTATCGGCAGCAGTGGTGCCACCTACGTAGGGAGGCAAGGGATCTAGGAGGGCTTTATCATTGATAAGTCAGAGTCTGGGCATCTCTTCAACACCTTCCCCTTTCCCTTCGTACCGACAGTACTGCCTGTTGGTATAGTCGAACTTGTTGGGCCTACCGACGACTCGCCCTTCGCACAATCTGTGTTAGATCCCTTCGAACCCTTGAGGGTGACATGGATCTTCTTTCCCTGGCCTTGCAACCTAGCATCACCTGCAAAATCCATCCGAACTTAGACGAATGAAGCAAAAATGAAAGAAGAAAGAAGTCAAAGAAGCTCAGGCAAACTCTCAGAGGAAAGTTTAGAAATTATCAAGCAGGTGAGAAATTTGAGCCCCCCTCAGGTCTATTTATAGACTTAAGGTCCCTTCTTCCTGCCAAAAATAGAAAGAGTGGGAAAATTCCTGGCAGAAAGAGCAGGAAAAAAACCCGGGTTAAAATTCCAAACGATAGACTACATGGCTACTCCAAAGGCAAACAGGCTATGTCAGTACCAGGTTACATCTGCATCGAACCACATCACCCTCTTCAAAACTTGAACTCTAGATCCCAGACTATGCCTCTGTCAAAACAACCAACTGACCGACCTGTCGATCGATCATTCGTACCCAACTGATCGGTCGATCGGTCGACTTCCTGATAGTCGTTACCAAAAACCAAAGGATCCGATGCCAGGAGCCCTCTTGTGCTTGACCCCCTCGATCTCGCTTAGTTGGCCATGATCGATCGACCGATCGGGCAGTCGCCATGGCCGGACCGACTGGTCGATCGGTCAGCTACAAAAACCAAATCTTTTGATGCTAGGAGCAGGGTTTTAAATCTGGGCCGATACCGAAACGTACCAGCCGGTACGTATCAGTTTTGGTTGGTTCGAGACTGGTATTACATCCAATCCTGATACTTTGCCCGCACCAGCCGATACGGTTTAGGTCGGTACCGACTGGTACGAACCGGTACCAATAGGTTAAAGTTTTTCTTTTTAGGGAGGGGGGGGGGTTCTCAACCGGTAACGGTCCATATCGATCGGTACCGATACGTATCGGCCGATACATACCGGTTCGGGGTCGACCGATACCGTGATTTTAAACCTTGGCTAGGAGCCCTCTGACGCCTAACCTCCTCGACCTCGATCGGCCCCCTTGACCTCTGTCAGTTGGAGGTGACCGATCGATCGATCGATCGGTCACCAGCACTCGACCGACCGGCTGATCAGTTGCCAATTCCAAAGGATCGGGCGTCGGGACCTCTCTAGCGCCCGACCCCCTCAACCTCAATCGGTTGGCGATGACCGACCGATCGATCGATCACTAGTGTTTGACTGATTGGTCAATCAGTCGGCCACCAATTCCAAAGGATCGGGCACTAGGACCCCTCTGGCGCCTGACCCCCTCGACCTCGATTGATTAACGGTGACCAACCGACTGATCAATCAGTCGCCAGTACCCGACCGACGGTCAATTGGTCGGCCAACCGCCAATTCTAGAGGATCGATCTCCAGAACCCTTCTGGCACCCGACCCCCTCGACCTTGGTTGGTTGATCGCGACTGATCGATTGATAGGTCGATCGACCGACGGATCGGTCGACTGACCGACAAACTGACCGATCGATCGGTTGTGATCGGTAGGTTGTCCCTCCTGTCGGCCATTTGCCTTCTCGATTGGCCCCTCTGATGGTGTTGCTCGAACACCTTCTACGGTCGACCACGAACAACGGGTCGGCAGACTCCACGATCGACCCAGACAGGGGGTCGGCAGATGCTACGATCGACTTCGGACATCGGGTTGACATACACATTCTACTCTACAAACTACACAAGACGTAGTTGGAGGAGCTCACCAACCTAAAGCGACACTCCTCCCACAAGCTTCCAGACGTGCTTGTCCAGCATCTACGGCCATATCATGTCCATCCTCTTTTTAAACTTAGGGGTTCATGATCAAATCTACACCAAAAACAACGCCACCTGCAGTCGACCCATTCCCGGAGGATCAGCTGGGCTGATTATTGTAAAACAAAAGCTAAACAACAAATCGATATCCAAGCCACGCTCGAATGGTTGGCCATTTGCAGGGGATCGACAGATTCTCTTCAAACGTTTATCAAGCCACCTCGATATTGACAAACCAGTTTTGAACCTTTTAGCCCTCGGCCAGCTTGGTTGACACCTGCCTAGTTGGGAGGGGATAACTGTGGGTGCAAATTTTGGCTAACACCCGATGGTGGGACCCGCCAACCCTGCCTGGGGGCCACGGAAACAATAGTGGGACCCGCCAGCCTTGCTTGAGCCCACGAAGATGACGGTGGGACCTGCTAGCCATGTCTAGGGCATGCGAGGATGGTCTGGGCTTGGTAAATATCCCCCTGGATATTTATCAAAGCACCAGATATTCCCAAAGCTGTATAAATACCAGATCAAAACGATAATCTGGATCGGATCCTCATTCAATATCCCAATTTCCATTTCATAGATCTTTCTTTAGTTATTAAGAGTTGCAGAGCTCTGGCTGAGAACTGATCTCCGTTTCTATCCCCCTGTCTTTTTTTCTCTGATTGCTTGTACAAGTGACGCTCGGCCTATCGAGGTCACTCTATATTTTGAAGATAGTGCATTCAAGGTTGCGTCTTACCGCACAGAGACGTAGGCTTCGGTCAAACTTCGTCATCACATTATGTGTCGACTCTCTCTACAGTGTCTGCGTGACAATTCGGCATGCGATATCTCAGTATTCTATAGTGCACTGCACTCAAAGTCAAGAATCTATCGACTGGTGGCGAAAAACCGTACGACGGTCGTAATCCCCCTGTACTATGTTGTATTTATAGGTGCTTTCTTTCCATAACTATTATATCTGACGTGGCAGACTGTGATTAGTCCACGTGCGAGCCTCTACTATCTGGTCTTCAAACGAGCCACAAGTTATCCTTGTGGGGCCCAGCACCAGATCTGTGGATCTCTATTGGTCTACTAGTTGGTTTTCGAATGGGCCACGAGCTGTCATCGGGAGTCTCCAAAGGGTCGAGTGATGGGCTGCTTCCTGATGGGCCGTGGGCCGATTAAATATGTTAACCATTGTTTTGCACCCACATGGCGTATGAACAAAGAAATGACGTATATATACTCCTTAAAAAAAAAGAAATGGAGTATATTCAAGTTTGATGAAAATGGGGGATAATTACATATTCTTGGGTATTATAAGTTGTTAAAAAATTTCAAATCGAACGGCCCATAGATGGTAATGGCATCTCGACTCCTGATCTGATCAGCTGTCGAGGAAGTACAAGTAGGAGTGGAATCGAATCCCACGAACGAGAGCGAGGTAGATCGGGACTCTGAGCTGGGGAGAGAGAGAGAGAGAGAGATGGAGAAGGGCGGCGTTGCTCGATGCCAGAGGTTCGGCTGCGATGCGATGTTCACCGAGGACGACAATGTCGATGGCGCCTGCAGATACCACGATTCCGTAAGGAAAACCCTTCCCTCTCTCGCTGGCATCTTTTTCGAATTCTTTCTTGATCCCCCGCTTCTTTTTCGGATGTTTAGCGTTTGATCTTATCCTGGATTTGTTGGGTGGTGGTGGGTTAACGGGATTTCTATGGTGGTGCATCGATTCTTCCTTCTCCCTCACTTAAGAGATCATGGTGGATTGAAGACTGGGCTAGGGATGGCAACGGTGCGGTTTCGGTGCAGTTTTGAGCAAAACCGAAACCGCACCGCAACACCGAACCGCCACACCGAAACCGCACCGCACCGCGACGGTTTTGATTTTAAAGAACCAACACCGCACTGCATAGCCAATGGAAAAAACCAACACCGCGGTGCCGTGCGGTATCGGTGTGTATTTCTTAATATCTTTAAGCATAGAAGAAATATTAAGATCAAAATTCAAAACCTCTTACATTTGAGGCTGCAGTTTACCACCACACTCAAGTCACTCTTATTACAGTACAATACATTGAATACAAGACAAACAATCTATTATACAATACAATACAAATACAAAAAAGGGTTCAAAGCTTCAAGCGAACACTACAATTCTAACACTGTCAATACAATTAGCCAATCCATGAACAACAGATCCAGGCTATGTTCTTCACTTCTCATCTGTCGCCTTCTTTCTTGTTTTTTAGAAGCTCCAAGTTTTTGAATGTTAGATAACCTAATCACAAAGATAACAAATGTTAGTAAGATTAATGAATACAAAGGTTAAATTTTATATGATTATTAGTGATGAAAGGGTGTATTTACATATGATGCACTGTTGTATAGTATTCACATTCTTACCTCGTATCAATCAGAATCGGAATTGGACACTTCATAGCTCAATGATGTTGATGTATCAGCAGTAGCAGAACTAGCTGAAACGAAAAAATAAGAAATAAAGACAATTATAAATCACATCAATAAACTACTTAATTACATATTGATATTTACTATTACCTTGTCTATCGGCCCACAGCCAATCCCTTGTACACATTAAGGCCTCGATAGCCTTTGGATGAAGCTTGCTACGATGAGGATCTACTATCCGACCTCCGGTGCTGAAAGCCGACTCTGAAGAAACAGTAGATATAGGAATGGCTAGTATGTCACGAGCAATAGCCATAAGAGTTGGATACTTTACTCCGTTACTTTTCCACCAACTTAATATATCAAATTCTAGAGTCCGGGGTAGAACATGCTCTTCCAAGTAGTGATCCAACTCAGATTTAACATATAGATCAGACATGCTATCATGAACAAATGTATCAAAAGCCGCATGAAGGCTCTTCGTACTCTTGCATAGTGATTCTTGACTAACAGAAGAAGAACTAGATGCCATAGTCAATTTGTTTGCTTTGTTTCTTGATTGGTACTCATTGACAAGCCCATAAATACCATTTTGAACTTTCTCAACTTCCCCAAGAGATTGAGTTACCCCAAAAATATAAGAGTAGTACAACTCTACTGCTTTCATCTTATACCTGGGGTCTAACACAATAGCCATTGCAAGGACTAGAGAACAAACACTCCAATATTTATCAAATTTAGCATGCATGTGAGTTGTCATTTCGCTGATAACCATATTATCATATTCAATCCATTGCATCAATTAATATTTTCATCTCACAAAAAGTTGGAAAAAATAAGTTGGAAGTTGGATATTTAGATCCAGAAAATAATAGAGTCGCATTATAGAACATCTCCAACTTCTCACAAACTTCTTCTGCTGTTGTCCAATCTTGTTCTGATGGTAAAGATGCGTTCCATCCTCCACGTTGTTTTAAACGTGTAAACACATCCTTGTATACCAAAAAACATTGAAGCATTAAGAAAGTTGAGTTCCATCGGGTTTTACAATCCAAACATAATCTTTTATTAGTTGGAACTCATAACTGTTTGGCAGCTTCTTCAAAATTTTCAAGTCTCGACGGTGTTGCATTCCAATAGCAAACACAATCACACACTTTTTCTAGTGCATCTCTAATCACATCTAACCCATCTTGAACAAACAAGTTTAAGATATTTGCAGTACACCTCATGTGAAATATTTTGCCATCCAATAAGAGAGTATCAATAAGTTGATCTTTAAGAATATGAATCATTGCATCGTTTGTCGAACAATTATCCACGGTTATAGGTGTTAACTTTCTATCAATATTCCAATCTAGTAATGTTTCCATCAATACCTCACATAAAGCATATTTAGTGTGTGGTGTAGGAACATAAGCAAACCTAAGTAAATCACAATAGTCTTGTATAAGTAAAATCCTCTAATTAACAAAATAATAATTTAAACAATCAAACAAATTTATAAAGTTCAGACATTTTAAAAATGTAAAATACCTTATAATCCTCTTCTGCAAGGCCCAAGAATCATTAATGAAATGGCAAGTAATTATCATGTACCCTTTTTTCTGACAAGATGACCACATATCAGTTGTCATGTCAACCCTCCCACTAACTTTTTCCATAATTTTGCATACTTTCTTCTTCATTACCTTGTAACTTTTCAAAATATCACTCTTGATGGTATTGCAAGATACCATCTTAAACATTTGTTGAAGGCTATTGATGAAGTCTCTGAAACCCACATAATCAACTATAGAAAGTAGTTGTTCATGCATTACTATGAAATTTGCAAGCCTTTGCCTACAAGCTTCTTGATCAAAACTAAAATTTCCAAAACCCACAACGCCTCGATTTTCATTGATTGATAACATTTGTTGTCTTATGTCAACATTTTTTCATTTAGGGCACCTTAATAAATGTTGAGTAAGACCTGAAGTTCCATTTCTACTCACATGTTTAAAGACCCCATCACTATGATTACACTGTGCAAATTCAGTACCATCATCTTTTTTAATCTTCTTAAAGTCATTCCAAACTTTGAATGTAATTGCTTTTTTTCTAGAATCAGAAGAAATATCTATATTCATGGATGGAATCTCACTCTGTCGTGATGTGTCTGAATCCACCGGCGTCAGTGTTTTAAAACACGAAAACTCGACTCGACTCGAAACCTTAATGAGTCGAGTTGACTCGACAACTCGGCTAAAACCCGACAAAACTCGATATAAAAAACTCGACATTATATAATATATTTTAATATTATATATATTTAAAAATGGATATCTAACAAGTTTTGATGACTTTAAAGCTTATCACCAAATAACATGTCATTACAAAACATAAATTGTTCTACCGGATCCCGATTTTACCCCAAAAAATACAACGATCAAGACTTGAACCGAGTCACACACCCCAAAAACTTGAGTGACTCGCCCGAGTCACTCGAGTTTTGGTCCGAGTAGTTGCCAAATCGAGTTTTGGACCGAGTCGGATCGAAACTTAGCCGAGTCGAGTCGACTTGGCCGAGTTTCGAGTCAACTCGGCGAGTTTTAAAACAGTGACCGGCGTGTCATTAGTATTCTGACCAACTTCAGATTCTGACATTTTTAGCTATTAATCAATCACCTGCAGGAAAAATATATATTTATTTATTAGAATTGTATAATATACAAAATAAAATCCCGATTGCTTAAGGATCACCAAAATACAGTAAACCAATGTATTCATAGACTTGAAGTATTGAGAAGATGACAACAATAAAGAAAAAAAAAAAACCGATTGTTAAAAAAAACTAGACTAGTGATTGATCCATTGCCTGAAAGGCTTCATTTTCACAAATAAAGAAGAAGAAAAAAATAAAAGGGAAAGAAAAAGGAAAAAGGGGAAGGGATTTAGGGAAAAATACCTGATTTTGATATGTGAGTAGTGGGAAGGGCAGAGTAGATCTGAAGGTGAAATCGGCGAGGACAACACGAAGGAGATCCGCCGAGTCGTCGATCTAATGGCGAAATCGGCGAGGAAAATGCGAATGAGATCCTTGGATCTGATGCTAGAGGTTCTTCACAGTCACCGACGGGCGGCGGCCACTGGTTGGTGCCGGAAAGGGCTGGATCTGCTGGTTGTTGTGGTGCGTTTCCTTTGCCGAATTGCTGATTGATGAGTGTGGTGGCTGGACTGCTGGCCGAAGGCTTGATTCTTGAACGCTCTAGGGTTTCTAAAGCCGAAGGGACGAACGGCTGAAGGCTGAAGCATCGACTCTTGAAACACTAGGGTTTCCGAAGAATAAAGACTGAGAGAGGCGGCTCAGCTCCTTAGCCTCCTTGAGATTATAATCAGATCTGACTTATAAAGGAATGAGATCCCTAACCCTAAGAGTTTTTTTTTCTTTTTTACCCTTAACCTGAGGCCAAATTACAACTACCGAAATAAAATCATATTAATATATTAGGGGTAGAACTGACATGTATTATTTTGCGGTGTACCGCGGTGCAATGCGGTGTTAAGAGGAAAACCGACACCGCACCGAAACTGCTCGGTTTTGGATTTAGTAAAACCGAAACCGCACCAGAATCGCTCCGTAGTACACCAGAACCGCACCATGCGGTGCGGTTTTACTGTTTAAACCGCACCGCTGCCATCCCTAAACTGGGCAGTCAAATTATTGTGTGAAACCTTGGCTGCAAATTAAAAAAAAATACGATTTTTAATAGAATATGAAGGGCTTGATCTTTTTGCAGAAAAAAATATCACAGAATTCGCACACAGACATACTGTATTTATTTCTTTATAGGGTAAATTACACTTTGCCCCCTGTAGTTTAGCTCAAAAACACTTAACCCCCCTGTAGTTTATTTTGTTCCAAATCACTTCCAAAAGTTTGAAACGTTACCACAATACCCCTTTTTGTCAACTACTTAATTTCCTAATTTGGTAATTTTCATCGATCAAAACTGAATTGTAGGTTGTAGGGGGCAAAATGAATTTTTTTAACTATATGGGGGTTAAGTGTTGTTTGAGCTAAACTTCAGGGGGATAAAGTGTAATTTACCCTTTTAAAAATGATTTTTTTTTATCGAAAATGAAGTTCATGTTTAGCTAGAAGATTGTTATGGCACACGATTGTAAGATCAAAGTAGCAAAGATGTATATGCCTAGGTGGATGGATGCTCTGAAAGAGGAAGGGTTGAAAAACAAATGAGTGATCTAGGGAAGGATTAAGGTTGTTTCCATTAGGAATAGCGGGAGATTAACGATTTAAGCTGGTTCGAACATTGGACATATGCGCATCGTTTGCCAAACTGACGCCCCGATAAATAAGGGGTATAAGATAGGTTAAGAGACCAAAGAATCTTGGATGGAATCATGGAGTAGTAGTTCAAGCACAGTTTTCATTTTTAAGGGCTTACTTTGGGTTAGAGCTATGGGAGATGTTTGATCCCTTAAATCGACCCAAGTAGATGGAATGAAAACATCACAATCAACTATACGAATCCTGTCCTGATAAAATGCTTAGAAACAGAGAGACCACTAGGTATATTTCCCCCATAGGTTACTCAGGGAACCCACCATTTTGGTTCAGTGGCAGTGACTACATCCTAATAGATGTTTCTAGAAACAACCACCGAGATGATGACGAAGAGCTTTTGCTAAACATAAATAATCGAGAACCTCTTCTACTTGAGCTTCTATGAAAACCACTAACAAATAACAGCTAGAACATTATGCCACGAGGCAAAGTTGGTTTCATTAAAAAAAAAAACCCCGTACACCAAGTATTTTCGATACATGTTTGCTGCTTTTCGAGCCAAAAGATTTGTAATCTTAGATTGCTTGTCTAGCTTAGAGGTGCCCCTGGCATGCCCCTCTCCCCTTTGTGTCATCTTAATTTCTTATTGAATGATATCACATGTGAATTGCTAAAAAAAGTCCGCCGACAATGAATAACAAAAGTAAAAGAGTAACAAAAGTAAATTTTATTTTTGTAAAAGCTTTAGAATTAGAGAACCACCCAAGATAGATCCAATCAAACTCTTACATATTTCCTAAAGGAAAAAATGAAGAAAGTTATTTGTTTTCTCACACAAAATTAGGGAGTATCCAAAGGGCCAAGAGTCATAGCAATAGAAAACCTGTAGGGAGTCATTCAGATCGATAATCCACAACATTCATGATGTTCTCAAGTGATAGACCAACAATCAAATATTTTGGTGACTTCTAGCATATTTATTAAGTGGTATAAAATTTAACAGTTTTCAATAACATGAGTAATCATTCAGTTTGTGACCCTTAATCCTTCAAGTACAAGTCCTTGAAACATGAATTTTGCTCCATTTCTATTCTAAACCATGTAGATTGTGATGGACACTTTGGATGATCGATTTTGGTCACCCACTATGCATTTTATACTGTGTAAACCCTTCCCAATACACAATGCATGTATTCCATATACAGTTATCTTTGTATCTGAAACATCAAATACCCAATGCAAATCCCAAGCCTGGATGAAAAATATCGAGGGTTAATTGTTAGATTGCATCAAGTTGTAAGTAAGTAGCGCAAAGTTGAAATCAATAAGTTCAATATTCATTAATGCTATGGCTTCAACACTTCATAGGAATGATTGACAAAGTAGGATCCATAAAGCCAACCGTACATGGGACCATGGAATCAATCGTCGACAAATTTCCTACGAAATCACTGAAATATGTCTTTTTTTTTAAGGCTCCGACATAGAAATTGGCCGAATTATTTATAGTACCAAATTTCCATCCGACATAACAAAATGTTGGCCAAAATGATCGACATTTGATCGAAATCCGACATTCTGTCTTTTAGTTCGAACAATTCCACTTTTTTTTTTATATATTTTTAGTAAAAATTTATTAGTAAGATTATATTTTTCCTCAATTTTGTTTTTTTTTTTTCAAAACATACAACATTTTATTGACATTTGACCTGGAATCGATCGAAATTTGACCCAAATCGGACAAATCTCCACCAAAATTTTCCTTGAAAAATACAAATTTCCACCGACATTTACTGAAATCCGATAAATTTTCTTTTTTTGATTACCCGAAACACACATGGAAACCTTGCATGGATAAGACTTGATGGCTATTGTGTGATATATATGAATAAATATGTACAAATTTCCAGTGCACGACTCCCTCCTTATGCGACTATTCATGACTGAGAGGGGTATCGATTCCCTCACATCCGTTGAAGCTGTGGACGACAATAGTTCGATTATGCGGTGAAGAAGGCTTAATCACGCCCAACCACGATGATTCGGAGCGGGGCCCGCTTCTCTGTCGCAGACAGAGAAACCCACGCACTCGATCATTTCCACCCCTCCCTCTCTCTCAAGATATGTAAGTATGTAACACATACAAGGACACACAAGATGCGCACGCACACACACGAGGGCAAAAATTTTTGCTCTTTATCAGTAAGCTCCGAACCACTACATGACCCTCTCTGATAATGATGAGAAGAAAATAGAGACAATGGAACAATCCACATATTGGAGGATTACCTAGTTGAATGCGAGAAAAAAATCCTTTCGGCATACACCGTCTATACAAGGGTTGGATGAAAAAGAGTATTGAAATATGTATCACGATGGGGTTATATTAGCACCATGTTGTTAGTGGCACCTTTGGTCTCTTGTAGGCAGAACACGACTTGGCATGGGCTATATACTTGTCCGTCTGCCACATCAATACATAGAATTTTAGTTATCACCAACCCTAACTGTGCGCCACAACTAAGCCTGCAAACACATGTACATGCACGCACCCCGGAACATTGGATAGGAAATGGTTGTTTGTATTGTGTTTAGAAACAATTGATTCTTCATGTTTTAGAATTTGGAACGTCCCTATGGTCCTAAGCATCCCAAGTGAACCGGTACTGATTATAGTTGCCAAATTCGATCATGTGCCATAATAATGAATGATCCTTAGGAATCCTTTTTATGTAAAAGTTGCGCTCGTGCTTGTACCCGGTAATAATTGTTATTGATTTTTAAGTCAATTGGTGGGAGTAGTTGCAAGTTATTGATTTCTTAATATGTGATGGTTTTCCATCTTAAGAGGTAGACTTTAGTTCCTATATATAGTCCTTTTCCTTTATATCACTGTTTACCGACATCTAACGATTCTGGTTTTCTTTCAATCCATGTGCTGAATCGTCCTAATGGTTTGGCCACTGCATTCTCATCAGGGAGTAAGTATTGATTTCACCTCTTTTTTTGGTGCACAAGTCCTACTTCCTCATTTGCTTTCTATTATTTTCAGAAAGCACCAACACACCCTAATGTTAGGTGTTATGATAATCGTTTCAGCCATTGTTTCATGATGGAATGAAAGAATGGAGCTGTTGCAAGCAAAGAAGTCATGATTTCAGCTTATTTTTATCAATCCCTGGGTACTTTATCACCTCCCATTTTCCCAGATAACTGAGTTTGGTGCTCCATATAATTGTAACAATTCTTTTGATGTTATTTTTGTGTTGGCTATACTAACTAATGGAACCTGTTGTGAGCTTCTCTCTTTCTGTCTTAAGTTAGATGGTTGAAAGTAAAAACTGATTTGGTACTCTAATGTGTAATTTGGCTGAAAACCTTCTTCATCACTTTGCTGATGTAATTTTTACTGGCATTCTTACCTACATCAGCTTAAGCACATAATCCGCAAGGTAATGTCAACAATTTATGTACTTGCTAGTTCAATAAGTTTTGGTTATACAAAATAATTTTGGTGATGACCACAAGAATGAAAAACATGAAACATGTAATCATGTATGCGAAACTTTGATTTGACTGTTACAGAAATTTTTAGTTTTTAAGTTAGTTTTATGTTAATATGATTATCACGAGACTCCTTATTTTATATTATTGTACTTTACTTTGCTGAAATGCATTTCACTTGGATATTTAATTATATTTTGCTCTTCACTAATCAAATTTACAGTTCACATATATATATGTATATATATATATATATATATATATATATATATATATATATATATATATATATTATAAACTGTAAATTTGATTACAATTGATGATAAGGACCTCTCAAACTAAAAAGTTACATTACATGGACAAATATATTAGTGACTCAAGGTCTTTAATACTTTTCAAAAAAAAAAAAAAAGGTCTTCTTGAATGCCAAAAGAATTGACAAAGGTTTTCTCATGAATATAGAAATTTCTCATTCTTGGTTAATTACTGTTAATATATAATACTGAAATCAAAATAACAAATTGGATGTCGTACTTCCATAGGACTTGATCTGCTGAAGCAAGTTACCAACTTAACATACTTCTAAGTTCTAATATTGTATTGCTATAAGTTATCAGTTCCTAAGATAGCCTTTGATGACCTTCGAGCAGTGGTCAAAAGGAGTGGTTTGTCAATAGGTCCGACTCTTTATCAGTGGCAACGTTTAGGTTCTCCTACCTTTCTTTTAGTCTCTCTCATTATTTATTTGTAGGAAAAGAAAAGTGAGAGAAGAGAGGGAGGACTGTAGGAACATGAAGAAGAGTCGCAAAGAAATATACAAGGACATGTTTTTGTGTGTGTGTGTGTGTGTGTGTGTGTGTGTGTGTGTGTGTGTGAGAGAGAGAGAGAGAGAGAGAGAGAGAGAGAGAGAGAGAGAGAGAGAGAGAGAGAGAGAGAGAGAGAGAGAGGAGGAGGAGGAAAATGAAGCAGCTCCAAGATAATGTGACTGGGTTGGTCAAGAAGGAAAGATGGAGAAAGGGGCTCACTAGATTCTAAATTTTTACAAGAAAATGAAAACTTAATGTACATGCCAAGATTTTATGAATATGTCACCATGATGGCCATGCACGCCAAATCATGGATGATAAAGTTGAAACATGCATCTCCGAACATTTGAAGTTATGGCTGTAACTACATCATAAGCAGGAGTTTTATATAAATTATCAAACTTCTTTAAACAAGTTGATTAGGGTTTTGGTCCGATAAGATACAGGCCAATGTACGTTATGGAGAAAAGAACCAAAAATTACCAACATTATCTAATTATTGAAGGCTCATCTGATTGGTACATTGTGAAAACAATGAACTCAAAATTGGTGGAGGTTGTGGGCGTCGCCAAAAGTGTCAACATTTGTACCACTACATAAAAAAGTGATTTGGTCTTGGTGTCATTCTCATGGATGAATACAAGGTGGCCCTAGGATAGGTGCTTGTAAGGCAATCAAGGCCATCTTGACTTGCCCTGCATGACAACACACCATTCATAATCATTATTGTTCAATGGGATAAAAGAAGGGCAAAGTCCACGGTATTGAGGATCCTTAGAATCATATCATATATAGGGTGAAGTAGTTAATTAAGACGATTGACAAAGGACTGCTCATGGCACTTGGGAGGCATGAGTGGCAACGGGCCCCGAATATGGAAAGAGAGTTGTACACCAAGGTTTGACACAAGTAACACAAGAGATCCATGATCGAGACAAGGGCGGTTGAAGAAGTTTACAATAACTCAGATAGCTAATATGCCCCATTTGGATGTGCATGCAGATATTGGGCAACTTGCAGGGAACCAGTGCTACGTACATGATAAAATGCACAAAAAATATACATATAAGAAACCATGGGCATTGTTTGGGCTATTAATTGAGTGAGTAGGGGAGGTGGTGAGGCGGATTAAGAGCATGAGCATTTAATATCAAACCTGGGTGATGCCCTGGAAAAATAAGAAAAGAAACCCATAAAGTAGATTTCCATTCATACACTCATATAAAGTTTATCAATGATCAGTAAAATAAGCAAGAATTGTAAAAAAATAGAAAATAAATCACTGAAAAAATTGGTATCTTGAACTTGGTAATGGTATACACTATACACAAGGTTGTTGGGTTAGGACTTGGGACATCTTGGAGTACAACTCCAGTCTCCACGACCATCGCTGACAATCACCCACCAAACTGAGGGAACGACTCTCTGTCGAAGGAAGAACTATAAAATAAGTAGCAGCTCATGTACGAAAAAGATATGATTTGATAGACTAGCCTCATCCTAACTGAAGCGTCCAGCACGGCATATACGCTCAAAAAGGTTGCCACCAAAAACATATTCCTTGACAATAGCTAAATGTTAAGATAACCTAATGGAGGATTTCATCAGAGATATTAAAATGGTCATTCTAAAAAAACATGTGATTTAATCATATAGTCCTCCATTTAACCTTGAACAATGATGCCAATTTGACCATGAATCCATTAACAACTTACCCACTATAAAGCAACAATAGTAAGACATAGTAAAAGTTTTTGAATAGGGTTAGATGAAGTGCCTTCGAGAAATAGAATGTGGATTTTTTTTGTAGAGTTGTTCTTCCGGGATAGATTCTCTAGGAAGGACTCGGGAGACATATAGATGAAAAGGAATGCAAGTTTTAGTGTGAAACCCGGGTGATGTCCCGGAAGCGATGCTCCAGAAATCTACAACCGGACAGTGGTTTTAAAACAAATAAAATTTAATCTTCTCCTGAATCTCCTCTCTATGCAACTAACTAAGCTTTTATTGCTCTTATTTTTGACTAATTCCCTCATTATCACGCATCCACTTTCAGCTTCCTCAGTGTATTATGCCTACCTCGTATGTTGTTCTCAAACATGTAACATGATTGCCAAGAATCTAGATAAAACCTGACACGATGTCACATCCGTTACTTTGCCTCGTGCACCCATGTATAAGGATCAGAATCCTGTTGGACCATCTGCCACAATGCTTCATTTAATATTGGACTAAATATGATGTTTGACTTTATACCTTTTGAGAGCTGACCTAGAATGGTAATGACATCATAGTTTGACAAGATACAACAATAAATCCAAATTTCGGAGTGTACTAGTAACACTAGTATGCCATTTACAATATTTCATTTTTCTTGTTAAAGGTTTATCAAAGGGAAACATGTGTATGCTTTTTCTTTTGTAAAACGTAGGTTCATTTGTATAGCACGAAGCATGAGATTTGGAAAATTGCATTTGAAGTATATACACACACTGTACCCCACTAACTTATCTCAAATGGATGAAATACTTGCAAGAACTTTGCATCATCTTTTGCTCCTTACAATCATGCATTAAACTCACCAAAGAATTGTTATTCACTTTCCAGAACCTAATGCACACATATGACAGACTGTAGGGACACTTGAAAACAGAGTTCTTCTTTATAGTTTATATGTTGAAACAACTGTTGCCTACATTGTGCCTCACCGTGAATTACTCATGTCTTTCTTCTATTACTAAAGATGTAAGACAGGCAAACATACTACAGAGAAACCAATTCCCAAGGTATCTCCGAGCCCCCAAAAGCCAGCTCCATTCGCCGCTCCAAAGAAAAAGGCCGATGATTCTTGTTCGAGGTGCCGCCAAGGTTTCTTCTGCTCTGATCATGGTATGTTTTCCTCTGCCAGGCCAGACGGTTCAGACCTGGTTGGAACGGAACGAAGATCATTTCCGGTTTGACTCTATTGGACCTGGATACTTCCAAAAACTCGTATGAACCAGATGATCCAACACTATAACGCGTTGGACCGTTTGAACCGGGCGGTTTAAATTAAACCGCTCCTAACATCTCTTTTATGACAGAAGGTCGATACTATATACCTAAAGAAATTTTGTATTACATGCTTTAATCGGTTCAATCTTCCATACCAACCTTAAACCGCTTTAGACCGGACCAGGCACCTTTCCGGTTTGGTTCAATCTAGGTTTTAAAACATTGCTTCCGGCATGATATTAGCTTCCTAATGCCTCTTTTTCCCTACAACTGTGATTATGGGATTTGAGCCTGGAACTTCCTGATTACCGGTTTAAAAGAAACAGGACTAGCAACTACTTAATCAGCTTGTTATCATGGATAGGTTCACAAGCCAAACCTTCGAAGCCAACGGTGCCCGTTGCTGCGAGAGATGATCAAGTGGGGGCAGTCACCCCAGCTCCAGCTCCAGCCAAGAAGGTAGTTGGTTTGGATGAGATCCAGACTTGCAGAAACAAGGGATGCGGTAAGTCCTTCAGAGAGAAGGACAACCACGAGACCGCATGCGAGTACCATCCGGGGCCACCGGTCTTTCATGACAGGATGAGAGGGGTAAGGTTTGCTCGGTCTTTGTGGGTTTCGATCACTTAGCCTTTATTTTTGTGCTTAACTACCCTCTCCGGACACTGATGATTCCCATGTGCAGTGGAAATGCTGCGACATCCACGCGAAGGAGTTCGACGAGTTCATGGAAATACCCCCTTGCACAAAGGGATGGCACAGTGCCGATCAGTAGTTGCTTCCTGGCTCTCCCTAGTTTGAATAGCTGTCGAAAACTGGACAGTATTTGATGTTGCATTTAAGATGTGTTTGGTAAGTGACTTGCTTGACACCAAATAGATTGATTGTCATGATGCCGGAATTGGGCTGTCGTTCGAAGTCAACTTGTTATAAACACCATTATCATCATCGTTCGTTTGTCTGGATAGACTATTTTGTCCATTTTTGGTTGAATAATTTAGAGGTCTTTTTATCTAGCACAAATTGCAAAAACCTCCCCTAAACTATACACCTAACATTCATGTTGGTCCCTCAAATATTTTTTGAACAACTTGAACCCGTCTGCATGATCATCCCCTCCGTCAACTTTCAGCTGTCAAATTTAACATTTATATCAAAAATACCCTTATTAGAGTCAGCATAAGTAGCCTTTAAAAAACTTTTGATCTCATTTGGAAGGGTCTTTTGGGATAGATATTGAATTTGATGGCTGAAAGTTGATGGAGCATAGTTCACACGGTTAAGTTCAAAAAAATACTAGAGGGACCAATATGAAATTAGGTTTTTGGTTTGGGCGAGGTTTTTGTAATTTGCCCTTCTATCTGTTTTGATGGAAACAACTTCGTGAATGTTTCAGATACCTGGATCCACGGTGGGTGAACATTTATCTCTCTTCGAACTTTTTTGTTCGATCAATGTGGACACTAGAGGGCAACGTGCGCACGAATTACCCATCGTACGCACGGAATTCTGTCTGTCCAGAAGCATGAGCACGATGGGCGAACCGTGTGCACGGTCGTATGGAAACTCAACATGAGCATTCTGGACAGCTTTCCAATCAATCTTCCTATAAATATAAAATCAATGGGACGACTGTTTGTCCTGAAATCTAAGGCCCATTGCATGAGAAATATTCAGTGGGTCCGACATACCACCTCAGGGGAGTATCCCCCACACCCAATGCACTATTAAAAGTTTCTATTTTAGCCACCCACCTAGGGATAGGAGAGTTGGCAAAGCAACTAATGCTTTGGTGATGACGTTGTGGGTTCAAATCTTCCTCCCCTCGGTTTACCCAGGAGTGAAGTGGGAGTTGCCGAGTGGGTCGGGCTTCACTCCCGAAGGGATTAGTCCGAGCCTGAAGTGAGCCATTGCCTGAAAGGTTTTGGGACACCCGCCGATCTCAATAAAGAAAAAAGTTTCTATTTTAACCAATGTTGTCACCAAGGATTAATAGTGCATTGGGTGTGGGGACGAACGGCCGCTGACGTGGAACATCTGACCCACTAAATATTTTCTACCATTGAAGAGCCGCATATTCTGTTGGCTCTCAGGGATGGACAAGATGCCCCCAAAAAAAAAAAAAATCTAAAGAGAAGTGGTCAGGTCTTATAAATTTTCGTGTGGGTCTATTTAGAGTTCACAAAATACCTAAGGCAATCCTAACTGGAATTTTAAAAAATATCCGATGTGTCTCCGTTTCAGCCTTGCTCTTTTGTTGATGGCGGCCCACACCCGCTACCCCGTCACCGGACATGTGCAGGTCATCGCCTGCCTCCGCCGCCGGCACCCTACCACCGCCGTGTCCTCCTCCTCCCCTTCTTCTTTTTCCTCCTCCCTCCTCCTCCTTTTTCTTCCCCTTCCTCCTCCTCATATTTCCTACCTCATCCTCCCTGAAATTGTACCATTCGGTCGTACCAATTTGAATGCACCTTCTGTGCATTATATTGGTAGTTGGCTTAGTTTCAGCGAAGACTTGGAGCCGACAAAGGAGTCGGTGTGGCTACAGACAGACGTCACCCAGGCAAAACTGGACTCGCCCGGACAAGATCATTCAGGCAGCAGGCTTCCAGATGTTTGAAAACAATTAATTAGATCTTGTGAATAGAAGTTTATTTTCTTTGTGAACAATGTCCATAATATTTAGGGTAAATTATACATAAACCCCCTGTAGTTTGACAGAATATCACTTACACCCTCTCATGTTTAAAACCCTACAAATGCCCCCTTATAGTTTTTAAAATATATCACTTGCCCCCCCCTCGGCGCACCGAGGGGTCTATGTTTAAGGTTTTTCTAACTATAGGGGGGCATTTGTAGAATT
The DNA here is from genome assembly GCA_947650365.1 of Chamaelirium japonicum. Classification (NCBI taxonomy): domain Eukaryota; kingdom Viridiplantae; phylum Streptophyta; class Magnoliopsida; order Liliales; family Melanthiaceae; genus Chamaelirium; species Chamaelirium japonicum. Next base: position 12,379,076 of record OX393551.1, read on the forward strand.
TTAACATGAGAGGGTGTAACTAATAATCGGTCAAACTACATGGTGGGGCCTTTGAATTTGAGATTTAAGCATACAAAATTGTCAATCATGAGCTAATGATAATAATTTGACACTCCCAAAATCTAATGAAGATGTTAGTTGGTGGAAGGATAAATACTTGTGCACTCTTACTAGTGACAAGGCAAGGATCGTAATCAAGGAAATTAAAAAACTATGAAAATGGTTCTGAAATGTCGGGGTCCACCATAACATCATATTTCTCTAGTTACTAATAGTTCGATCGTATTAATCAGTGATGTTTGAACTGTAAATAACTATAAATTCTACATTAATTGGTCCTAGCCTTAAAATCTCATACTTAGATTATTATTGTATGTAAAGCCCGTACCATGCATGGATGGCTACGATTTCTTTTTTTTTTCTTTTGTTTTGAATTTTATTTTTCCAGAAGGGGCTCCATGTGGCACCACACGGTTTGGAGGCTTCTGCTCTAGCAGAGTATAATTAGATGACGATAAGAATGATGCTACTACCCAGTGAATCACATGCAAATTCTAGAATCAATTTTGTTGAACTATGTGATGAATTTTGTAGGATATAACCACCATAAAGAGCTTATAGCATGGAAGTTGTAATACCCGGTACTCCAGGGTTGTTTTTCGCTTAGGGCAGACTATATTCAACCTTTTATTAGTATTATATTTTTTTTTGAATATTAGATTTGATCCCGCATAAATATTGTTGATGCTGTTGGTTGAACTTGGGCGGGACCGGGCAATGGGTTCAGGATCAGGGTCGCGAGGCGACAGCTCTCAGTATGCAGGTGTTTCGCTGCATAAAAATCACTCAAAATAATAATTAATTAATTAAGTCGTTGTTTTGACGGGTCAATCGGATCTGGCGAGGTTTACGTGCCGGAGGGTCATTGCACGACATGGGTTCGTGTGCGAGTCGGGCTGACGAACCAAGAGATAGAAAAAAAAAAAAACTAAATCTAAACCCAACCCAAAACCCAAACCCGTTTTCCCTCTCTCTCCCCTTCCCGATCCCTCTCTTTTCCCTTGCTCTCTCTATCTCTCATCTCCCTCTCTGTGTTGTGTGCTGCCACAAGGTGGCCGACGACGAGGAGGCACCGCGCTCAGCCGGCCGGAGCAAGGAGCCGAGGAGGAGCAAGGAGGAGAGCCCACGATCGGAGCCGGGGGCTCCCCGACTAGGTTAGTCCTCTTCTCCCCGCCTCCCTATTTTCTATTTTCGTATGGGGGTTCTGTTGAGACCGGCCGTAGCCGTCCCTTTTGCCTCTTCTTCCCTTGCCGCGACCATGGTCATCAGCCATGTGCCCAACGGCTGTGCAATCAGCGGGCCCGACCAAGCCGGGCTAGGCTAGGCGATCGCCGACCACACAGACACCACCCCGACAGCCATCATATGGCCCAAGCCGGCCACCGATCATCACCCCATACTGGACCAACCCAATGTCGCTTTGACCCCGGCTTCACAAACCATAATGTTATCACCATACCACACCCTCTGTTTACTCTTGATCTCCCTTGACCCTCTTGGTGGATGTTCTTGAGATCATAGGGTACAAACCCATACTTCTTCTCTATTGTGATGGGGGAGTGATGGGTAGATGTGCATGTGTAGGGATATGAAGGCGGAATTGTGATAACGTGGATGGTGGTACTCATTGTTGTTGTACAGCTTTCTTGGGCTGTGGTACGTCCACTTGGTTCGACACTCTACCAACCATCATCGATTAATTCATTTGCTAATACGACTTCGACCATACTTGGCTATAGGATCGATCTCTTGTGACCACCCTTGACGCTTTAACGACCTTTGGACATGGGTACAACCATGTGACGATTACCTTGTCACAAGCGAAGCCATCACCCTATTGGGCACGGCAATGCGGCGCTTGCTCCAATAATAGCCGACCCTGTATCTGATCGGATGAGACATGATAGTCACCGTCAACCCGAGTCTGGGCTCGGGAGACTATGTAGATTATAATTGTGTATATCAACTTGTACCCGCACCTAAGCCTGAGGGTATCTCGTGAGAATGACAAATCCAAACTCTGACCTTGACCTGAACCTTATTGTAGGTGCTTTTGTTTAAATAGACTATTAATATGATATATACAACATGTATGTCTGTCAGTTGTTAACCGTGATGATCCGACCAAAGACGGAGCGGAGTTCAACTAGCAAGAATATCATATCGGACAATCAGAAGTATTTAAATACATCTCATAAAAACTAAGGCAAGTATTTCACTTGCTCTGAGGTTATTTTCAACCTTTGTTTTTGTATCCATAGTTTACGTTTTTTATAAATAACTTCTCGTATATTGCATAACATAATCATGAGTCGTATGATGAGTAATATTAGACTATGGTGACATGCTGGGTTTGACATCATTAAATTAGAATTAGATGGTATAGTTTTTAATGTTGTTAAGTAACACCTTTGTTGAGGCATGTACTTGCTAGCTAGATGTTTGAAAACGATTAGATATTGTGCTTCCACTACACTTGACATATGGTTAGTACCATGACATATACTATTGGAAACCATTATAACACGTCTCTAAACATATTGTGATTAATAGTTGATTGTAACTTTGGATGGGAGTTGAAGGGCCAATAGCTGAGTGATAAATCATAATATTTCTTACTTATGTCTCTTAGAATGTTCTTACTAAGATGTATTATTGCTACATTTATCTTAAATCTTGTTTCAAAAACACCCTCGCACACACTCACCCCCTTAAAGCGGGGTTTGCTTGCCAGTCAGTAGTTTGGATTGATCCCGTTTAGGGCACTACTCCTTCCACGAGTAGGCTCTTCTGCAGGTTAGGGGACTCAGGGGTAGCCGCAGCACGAGGCCAGCAGCGGAGTTAGGAGGGCAATGAAGATTTAGGTTTCAATATGTCTTGTAGTAGTCCCTTTTCTTCCTGGCATTGCAATCGAATTAGATTCGATAAGAATTATTTCGCTTCGTGTATATTTGGCAATGATATAGCTGTATTCTTTTTGGGTAGGCCTCTCCTCAAGGCCCCAAGCCTAGGGTAGCTCACTATGAAAATATAAGTTGAAAAGTGAACTAACTGACTAGCACATTAGATAGTATATGTAAACCAGTGCTCGAGTGCTAGAGAGCGGGCGAGGCTACTCGGCTCGCCGTCAGAGGCTTGAGTCTCGTGCTCCCTTCAGAGGGACTTCTGTCAGCATGTGGGGCACCAACAGGCCACACATGCTGAGAGGATAGCCCGGTTGAAGGTTGAGCGTAGTCATCTTTATCGAAAATTTTTAGCTCTCTCGGTTTTTCTCTTAATAAAATATTTTTAAAAATCAAGTCTTAAAATACCTCTTGTTTCTTTCTCCCTCTTCTTCTTCATATAGGAGGGAGCTGCAGTCCTGTGAGAAACCCTAATTGGTATAGTTAGGCGACCAAACCCTAAAAACCCTTGGTTTTTCTCAATTCACACCCCAGGGATCGGTTCTGGATCTTTGGGGCGTGACAGCTGGTATCAGAGCCTAGGGATATGATTCTAGGGACTTAGATTGTAGGAGTCGAGGTTTTGGTCTGGGAGTAGTTTTCTAACTTAGATAGTTGATTCGCAGATGGCGGGTACTAGAAGCGGCAATGGAGCCGGGTCGTCCTCTGAGCCTGACGGCACCATGAGGATAATGGAGATGCTCCAGGGGATGACCACCATGGTTCAGCAGCAGCAGGCTACCGTTGCTTAGCAGCAAATAGTGGCCCAGCAACAGACTACCCTAGCTCAGGCTGCCCTTGCCCAGGCACAAGATCGCCAGCAGGCTGAAGGCGAGCGACAAAGGAAGTTGTTGAAGGACTTCAAGGCAATGAGACCTCCGACCTTCAAGGGTGAGCTAGACCCCTTGGAGGCAGATCGGTGGTTCCAGCAGATGAAAAAGGTACTAGATGTTTTGGAGGTCACTGGAGAGCGGCGAGTTACTCTTGCCTCATACCAGTTCGAGGCAGAAGCCGACTTTTGGTGGCAGTCGGTCTTGCATTCGAGGGCAGCTAATCGAGGAGCTATCACTTGGTCGGAGTTCGAGGAAATTTTTCGAAAGAAGTTCTTTCCTCTGACCGTACAGAACCGGATGGAAATGGAGTTCTTGGCCCTTAACCAGGGGTCTCATAACGTGGCACAGTATAAGGCCAAGTTTTCAGAGCTTTCTAGATATGCCCTGCACCAAGTAGCAACTGATGCCCGAAAGGCCAGACATTTTAAGCATGGCCTTAAGCCGGAGATCAGAGGAAAACTTTCTGCATTCTTAGGTCAGTCTTATGAAGAGGTGGTTAATCGAGCATTGGCTGTACAGCGCGAAATAGAGGAATCTGGGAGATTCCTAGAAAGGCATCAGGAAGAGCACTGCAATAAACGACAAAAGACTTCAACCAAACCTCAAGATGATATTGAAGGAGGAAAAGGTCAGGAGCAGCTATTATGTCATAACTGCAGACGAGAGGGACATATTCAAAAGAAATGCCCGTTGAAGGGGGTATGGTACATCTATGGCCAGAGTGGCCACAAGAAGAGAGAGTGTCCTTCTTTATGAACTTAATGTAATAGTCAATCATGTAGGTTTCCATTTATATTTTAGTAATAATATTGTTGAGTTGAGTTTTTATCTAGCTATAGCAAGAGAATTAGATATTTGATAGGTGTTAGAGCTTTACATGGTTGTATGCATCATATATCATAACAGGGTAACTTTGAGAAGATGGTTTGATAACAAACTGTGGGATGAGATCGCAAATGATAACCGACGTGTCAGGTGGGCAACGGGATACACACATTTCTTCAGAGAATTTGGTGAGGCACTGTTCCTGCTTGGGACTTTGGCAGGTTAGGATTGCATTGTCCATAATTGGGACTTTGGCGGTTGTATTGAACCAATAGTAATGGCAATGATTGTTAGACCTAATGATTTTCATATAGGTGGGTGACCTTTGAGAAATCGTAGTGAGAGAATTACTTTTTCTTATATCACTGTAGGAGGGAAATTAGGATTTCCATCGACTTTTAGTATTAGAGACTTAGCCGGTGTTTAGGATTCCTTGATTTTCGTTGACCTTTAGTACTAGAAACATAGTCGGTGTTTTAGGATTGTCCATTACTTTTTCCTTGCTAAATTTCTTCGATTCACATGAGTCTTTCTTGTTTGATGGTTATGGTATGAATACTCTTTTAGAATGGATCCCTCTAGTAATGATGCAGACTCTTGAGAATAATGGTTTTAAAAAGTGCACCAGGAGGTGGAATGTGGTGGTTAGAATTCTTATGGTTAGCGGATTATGCGATGTCTCGATAGAGACTCTCGTAGTAAGATACGCACTGTTCCTTGGGAACTTTGGCGGTGGGCTATGACTGTCCGGTAGAGGACATAGTGAGGCTACGCACTTTCTCTTCGGAGGATTTGGCGGATACATACGCATTGACTCTTCGGAGGCTTTGGCGGCTACGCACTTTCTCTTCGGAGGATTTGGCAGATACATACGCACTGACTCTTCGGAGGCTTTGGCGGTTACGCACTTTCTCTTCGGAGGATTTGGCGGATACATACGCACTGACTCTTCGGAGGCTTTGGCGGCTACGCACTTTCTCTTCGGAGGATTTGGCGGATACATACGCACTGACTCTTCGGAGGCTTTGGCGGCTACGCACTTTCTCTTCGGAGGATTTGGCGGATACATACGCACTGACTCTTCGGAGGCTTTGGCGGCTACGCACTGACTCTTCGGAGGCTTTGGCGGCTACATACGCACTAACTCTTCGGAGGTTTTGAAAATTGGTTATACAATTCCGGTTGAGACTCGCAAGAAAAAGTACACTGGCCAGATGACAGTGACGTTAAAATGAAATTGCGATAATTAAGTACGAGAAGGATGTTAGTGATAATGTCAAGGGAATTTTCTATGTTTATGAAATTTAGAAATGTTTTTTCAGCTAGGATGTTAAGAGTAGTCTTTGTTTAGCCGTTTCACCCTGTTTTAATTCTAATTTCTTACCGGTTCTAGTAAACTTTTATCGCTTCAGTTTATTCTGACTGACTTTCATTGGTATTCAGTAGGTTCAAGTTTGTGTTAGTTTTCTCCATTGTCCTTATTATGCTAAGTTGTCTTACCTGGGTCTAACTAGTCTTGTTTCACCTTGATTTGTTTCGAGTTGTTCACAATTATCTCGGTTATTTTGTTCTCGCTTTTCCTTGTCTATCGGGTCTCTATCTGACTAACTCGATTCATTTAGGGTAAAGATTTAGTACCTTGTGCTAGTTGACTATTAGGGTTCTAGTAGGTAACTTCTTTAACTAAATCAGAATTGTTTTAGTCTAGGACTAGTCACCCAACTATGTAGTGTGTATTATGTCGTATCTTAGTTTTTGACTCTTTTATGTCAGTAAGTTAATTATTATCTTATTTCATTGTTATCTACTCAGATAGTAAGTTTCCTTCTTTACCTGATTTGTGGACCATAGTATACCCTTAGAAGGTTTTCGAGTCATGCCATAATAACATCGTTGGGAGTGCTGGAAGAAGAAGGTGAGTCCTATACGGGCTGAAGGCTTTTATGGATGGGATTTTCATCATATTTAAAGCATTTTAGGGTTTCTGGATCTATTGTAACATGTTGGACGAAATATTTGTCAACGACTTTTTAGGGTTTTGGGGTTTCTCTACGGTGGAAGAGAGACGAAGCGAGATCAAGGATCAAGGTAGGACATTGTTTCATGGAGATCGGAGCCATGGAAGAAGAAGGTGACAATGTATTCCTCATTTCCAATTGCATAGTGCTTGCGAGGCGGTGACCAACACCCGCAGAGATTGGGTTTTCCGAACTACATGAATAACTTTTGCATGTCTTTGTGATTGATTTCTTTTCTTTGTGTTTGTTTGATTTTCTCTCTCTTCGGATCGTCTTGAGATCTAAAACCCTATGATGCTTCTGTAAGGGACTAGCTAAATGGGAGATGCTAGTGCATCGCCGTCTTGAGTCTTCAGGCGGTAGGCTCTATTCTTTCCCATACCATCGATGATGTATGGTCCTTCCCAGGTAGCTCCCAGCTTGCCATTTTCCAGCTCCTTGGTATTGTCGAAGACTTTCCGCATGACCAAGTCCCCTTGTTTGAATACCCGCCTTCTAACTTTGCGGTCATACGCCCTCTTGATGGCCTGATGATAATTGGCTAGGCACGCTCTCGCTCTTTCCCTCTTCTCTTCCAGCAGGTCTAGGCCATCCAGCAGGAGTTCGTCGTTCCGCTCTGGGTCAGCAGCTACGACTGTTCACTGTGTTGGGACCAGGGTTTCAGTTGGCAGGACTGCTTCGGAGCCATAGGTAAGGCTGAACGGGGACTCTCCCGTCGGTCGCTTCGGCGTCGTCCGGTAGGCCCATAGAACTCCGGGTAAAGCCTCTTCCCATAAACCCTTCTTCTGCTCCAGTTTTTTCTTCAGTATGTCCAGAATGGCGTGGTTCGTCGACTCTGCTTGCCCGTTGCTCTGAGGGTAACGCGGTGTAAAGAAGAACAGCTTGATGTTGTTGCTGGCGCAGAACTTCTTGATTGACTCCGCGTCGAATTGTCGCCCGTTGTCCGCAACAAAAGCCCGCGGCAGTCCGAATCGATAGATGATGTTGCTCCATAGGAACTTTCCTACTTGAACTTCCCCGATCTTCAGCAACGGGATTGCCTCCACCCACTTGGTGAAGTAGTCGGTGGCGACGAGGAGAAACTTCCTCCGGTTGGGCGACGTCGGGAAGGGGCCCAAGATATCTAACCCCTACTGTTGGAAGGGCCAAGGGCTGGATACTGGGTGCAGCTCTTCTGCTGGTTGATGTATGGAGGGAGCATGCTTTTGACATTGCAAGCACCTTTTCACATATCCCCCCACATCTGCTTCCATGGTGGGCCAGTAGTAGCCCTGCAGCTTTATCTTCCGTGCCAGGGCTCTTCCTCCGGAATGGTTCCCATACACCCCTTCATGTACTTCCTTCATGATTTCTGCCGCTTGTTCCTTCGTGAGGCACTTGAGGTACGGTCCGCCAAACGAACGCTTGTACAGCTCATCGTCGATGAGGGTGTATCTTGGAGCGTGCGCCTTGGTTCTTCGGGCATCATTGACGTCCTCCGGTAGTATCCCATCAAGTAGGTATTTCTTCATGTTGCTTACCCAGTCAGCTCCGAGCGTAATAGTATGGACCGCCTCAATGGCTTGTGTCCTCCTCGTCAGACAACTATCTTCCGCGGGGCCGACTGTTCGGGGGTCAGCTTGCACCTCGATGAAGACCCTTTTCTCTCTGTCTTCTCCGAGTACCGATGCTAGATTAGCAAGGGCATCCGCCTGCTTGTTTTCCGTTCTGGGGAACTGGTGAAAGCTTATGTCTTCGAACTTGGCGATCAACTCCCGGGCTAGCTTCAGGTAAGCTTGCATTATGGCATCGCGGGCTTCGTACCTATCGGTAATCTGATTGATTACCAGTTGGGAGTCGCCGTAGACCTGTAGGCTGGTCACCCCTAGCGCTGTCGCCATCTCCAGTCCTGTCAGCATCGCCTCATACTCAGCTTCGTTGTTCGTCGTCGGGAAAAGTAGCCGCACTGACTTTTCGAGCTTCGTGTGATCAGGGGTTACTAGGACTACCCCCACACCACTCCCGACTGCGCACAACGAGCCATCCATGAACAATCTCCAGCCTTTTCCTTCGTCCTCCTGTCCTGCTGCCGCACCGACTCCCACGGGTCGACCGGCAGCTACCGACAGGTCTTCTAACGTCTCTGGCACCGGTGCAGTGTCTTCCGCCGGGAAATCACTGAGAAGTCCGCAAGTGCTTGGCCCTTGACTGCTTTCCGAGGCACATCCGGGGACCAAACTCTTGCAGCTCTGCAGCCCACTTACTCAGCTGACCTGCCCGAGTAGAGTTATCCAGTACTTCCTTCAGGGGGTGCTCAGTGATGACCTCGATGGGGTGAGCGACGAAGTACGGGCGAAGCCTCCGTGACACGTACACTAATGCCAGGGCTACTTGTTCGATCCATGCGTACCGAGTTTCAGCTGACGTCATGATGCAGCTGACGTAGTAGACAAGCTTCTCCACTCCTTCACTCTCGCATATCAGTACAGTGCTGATTGCTGCCTCCGATACTGAAAGATATACCCCCAGCGTTGCACCTGGCTGGGGGGCTGTCAAGATAGGGGGTCGGCCAAGATACGTCTTCATCTCCTAAAATGCTTCTTCACAGCGTTAGTCCCAGTCGAAAGGTGCAAGCTTACTCAGCCTTTCGAACAGGGGTCGACACCGGTCTGAGGACTTTGATATGAAGCGGTTGAGGGCGTTGATCCGTCCGGTCAGCTTCTGGACCTCCTTTCGTGACCTGGGCGATGGCATCTCCTCCAGGGCTCGGATCTGCTCCGGGTTGGCCTCGATCCTCCGTCGGGTGACCAAGTAACCCAGGAATTTTCCCGACGTCACGCCGAAGGCGCACTTGGCCGGGTTCAACTTCATGCTGTAACTTCGCAGGGTTGCGAAGGTTTCCTCCAGGTCTTGCATATGCGCCTCCTCCGCCTAGCTCTTCACAAGCAAGTCGTCGACGTAGACCTCCACATTCCTTCCGATTTGGTCGACAAACATCTTGTTCACTAGCCTCTGGTACGTCGCTCCCACGTTCTTCAGCCCGAATGGCATCATCTTGTAGCAGAAGAGCCCTCGACCCGTGACGAAGGTCGTGTGCTCCTGGTCCTTTGGATTCATGGGGATCTGGTGATAGCCCAAGTACCCGTCCATGAACGAGAGCCTCTCGTGTCCCGCCGTGGAATCCACCAAGGTATCGATGCGCGGTAGCGGGTAGCTGTCCTTCGGGCATGCCTGGTTGAGGTTTGTGAAGTCGATACAGACCCGTATGGCCCTGGACTTCTTGGGGACAACAACCACATTAGCGATCCACTTTGGGTACCGAGCCTCTCTGATGATGCCCGCTCGTAGCAGCTTCTCTACCTCCATGTTGACAGCTGCTGCTTTTTCCGGCGCTAGCGACCGGGGCTTCTGGCGTACAGGTGCAACGCCTTCTCGAATGTTGAGATGTTGACAGGCTACCTCGGGGTGGATGCCTGGCATGTCTTCAACGGACCATACGAACACATCCAGGTTTGCCTTGAGAAATGCCGCCATAGCTTCGACATGATGCTTCGGCAGTTGCGACCCGAGAAAAGTTATCCTCGGATGGCCCGCTTCTCCTAAGTCCACTGGCAGAATTGGCTCGACGACGGGTGACTCCTCCCACTCCGTGTTCGAGCTCTTCGACTCGTCCGGTTCTTTAGATTCAACCGGTCGGTCGGTCTTCTAAGGGTGCGTCATCCTGTTCAGCTCTTTACCTTCAGCTGGCAGGTCAGTCTCCATCGGGTCGCTCGGACCAGTTAGCTTTTTAAGTTCAGCTAACTGACCGGCCTTCTTCAAGCACCTCGACACAGCCAGTTCTTTATTTTTAACTGACTGGTCGGTCTTCGGCAGGTCTCCCAACACTGTCAGCTCTTTACGTTCAGCTGACAGGTCGGTCTTTAGCAGGTCCCCTGACACTGTCAGTTCTTTAAGTTCAACTGACAGGTCGGTCTTCTCAGATGCTTGGCCTCCTCGCGCTCCTGCGCTTGATAGGGCATGGTGCTGGAGCGTTGGAGCTTCTTGACCCCGCTTCGCAGTCCAGAGGTTGAGGATGCCCATCTCAGCTCCGCCTTCACCTGGTTCCCTTCCCTTAATTTGGCATGTTGTCTTCAGATGGATGGCGCTGAGCTCGCACTTGGCAGTCGAAGACTGGTCACCTCGAATGCTCATCACGCCCTTGTCGGTTCAAAACTTCACTACTTGGTGGGCCGACGAGGGGACCACATCCAAGTGGTGGAGCCACGGCCTTCCGAGGATGATGTTGTACACCGAGTGAGCTTCGATCACAATAAAATGGGTAAGATTAGTGAGATGCCCTATTGCGATCGGGAGGGTGATCTCACCAACCACCCTTGCAGCCTCTCCCGTGAAGCCTGTTATCGTCGATGACGACTCAGTCATCTGCCCGCGATCTAGCTGCATGGCGTCGAAGGCGCTGAGGAAGAGCACATCTACCGAACTTCCGGCATCGACCAGAATTCTCTTCACTAGGCAATTGGCTATCTGCAGCCGTATAACCAGGGGATGGTTGTGAGGCCTCTCTATTCCGACCAGATCAGCCGCCGAAAACTGTACTGCAGCTTCCACTCTTGACTGTGGATGGATGACAGGGTTGAGCACCACATGGTGGACTTGCCTTGCTTGTTCAATATGCCGCACCTGTCGGTCGACGGCATTTGACGACGGTACAGGGTCATGGTACCCGTAGACGGTGTCTACCTCTCGGAGTTGGCATCTTTCTGGCGGAGGACCCGGTAAGCGCTGTGCCGTCGCTCCTCGCTGGACTTCCCCTACAGCCTTGGTCTCCTTACGTTGAGGGATGTCAATGAAGCAGCCAAGGTGGCCGGCCTCAATGAGATCCTCAATATGATGCTTGAGCGCCCGGTACTACAAGGTGGTATGACCTTGGCCTTGATGGTACTCGCAGTACCTTGATGCATCTCTGGCTCCCCTCTCCCCGGGCTCAAGCGGTTGCGCCCACTTGAAGTACGGTTCACCTTTGATGGCTTCCAGGATCTGGTCTATGGGGGCGTTCAGTACTGTGAACTCCCTGTTCCACTGTGGCCTCGCTAGCCTGTCTTGCCTCTGCCGCTTCGCGTCGTGCCGCGTCGCCTCGCCCTGTTGCTTGTTGACGTTCTACACGGCAGCTGGTTTGGCGTAGCCTTGGTGCGGGACCCTGGTTTCCACCGCCTTTCTCTTGCGGTCCGCGTCTTCGATCTTGATGTACTTCTCAACACGTCGCGACAGCTCGTCGATCGTCTCCGGGGTTAGCTTGATGAGCGACGCGTTGACGAGCTGGGTAGGCTGAATGGCGTTCTTGAAGGCCGCGATCACCATGCGATCCTGCCCATCTGTGTCCGCCAAACTTAGGTACTCGGACCTGAACCTATGGTAGAATTGTCGGAGCGTCTCCTTCTGGGTCATACTCATCCCGAATAGTGACTCTAGAGTCTTCAGCTCCCGGTGATTGCATCGGTACTGGTCGATGAACCGCGGGCTCAGCTCCGAGAATGAGGAGATGGACGAGGGCCTGAGCTTGTGGAACCATTCGAGGGGCGTTCCCGATAAGCTGTTGGCGAAGGTCCGACAGAGGATATGATCATCCTCGTGCGGGACCAGAGCATCCCGGAAAGCCAGTAAATGCTCCACCGGGTCTTTCGATCCGTCAAACTTGGGAAGGCGTGGAGGATTCCATCCGCGAAGGAATGGCTCCCGAAGTAGCTTCTCGACAAGCGACGACCGTGCGGCTCCTCGGATGGCGACTTCCTCCAACCGGTCAGGAGCTCGAACCCCCGGTCGGTCTCGCTGGATCTCCTCTCGATCCCCGAGTCGCTCCGATGCATGTACCCGAATGCGTTCGTGAACACTCCTCTGATCAGCAGTATGGGCCGGCTGTCGACTGGTCAGCGTCATCCGAGTATGATGACTGTCACTCGGTTGACGATGATGCTCGCCATCTCGCTTCGGGCGATGCATTTGTACCGAGTCCGTCTTGGAGTGATGCTTTGAGGCAGGCGGTTGTCACGGGTGCGCCCCGAGCCGGGACCAGACATTCGAGCGTGTCGACGCCGCTCGAGCGTGCTTGTTTCTTTCCGCAGGCTCCGGGCTACTCGAGTCTCGCCCGTCGGGATTCACACTTTGGACCTCCATCGAGCGATTAACCCTGACCTCCACCTGAGGCACTGGTTGCGGCTGCATTTGCACTGGTAGGGCAGCTTGAGTGGGGAGGCTCTGTCCCGCTTGGGCCAACATGCCCTGATTGAGTAGACCACCCGTCGGTGCGGCCCGCACGAAGTCACGCAACTCCTCGTAGTTGCGCTGCATCGTTTGGAGCTGGGTGGTGAGAGCTTGCTGGGTCATCATCATTGTGGCCAGAAAAGCTTCCGACAGACCCCCTGTTAGAGGAGTTAGGGTTGCTACCGGAGCTTGACTGGACTCTCCGACCCCCAGTATGGGATTCACAGCGGGACTGCGCACTCCGTGTCCGCTGATGGTTGTACAAGACGCCCGACGTCATTAGCATCTCCGAGGGGTGCGACTTCGAATGGGAGCTGCGACGTCGAGCGGGTACGATACGGTCCACCGGCCATCGTTCTTCAACCGTGTGGTCGTGGGTTGCTGGTTGCAGGTAGCCTCGGACTGGTCGACACCCACGGGTCAACAGTCGAAAGCTCTAGTAGGAAGTCTCGAAGACTATCCCACAGACGGTGCCAAGATTGTGTGGGGTTTTTAGTCGAACCGGGCGGTTCGGGTGGCAAGCACAATCCAACAAGCCAAAAACAAGATGAAGACTGGGAATTACGTGAAAAAACCCCTTCGCAACGTCGAAGGGGAAAAAACCACGGGTGGGGTGAGAATGCACTAAAACAATCATTTCAGGTACAATCTCTCACCTTAACCCCAATTACAAACCCCGAGGTCCGGTCTCCCAAACTACCGACCTCTGTAATTTCACTCAGACTACCGACCGCCGCAGGCAGCGTCTGACTACCGGTCGCTGCAGACAGTATCTGGCTACCGATCGTTGCAGACAATATCTGGATACCGACCGACCTCCGCAGACAGCCTCTGACTACTGTCCGACCGATCTCCGCAGCTCCGCGAATTCCGGGACGAAACGGGCGACCTCTAGAATTGTCCACCACCTTGCTGAAGGGGTAGGTCCCATTTTATAGTGTGGGATGACGGTTACGACGCTCCGCAAAAAACGGGTGGGTGACGTGTCCCCGCAATGAGCGCAACCGCTGATGTAATGAGGACGTGGCGCGCGATTGACGCCTGGTCACCTTGGGCCGGAAATCTCAGAGCGTAGTCAGCACTCCGAGATCTCCGGGTTCGACTGCTGCTTCACACTGCGGCTCGTTGCACATCCTAACGAGAGAGTGAGGGGGAGGGGGGGGGGGGCTGCTGCCCCCCTCTGATGACCGACCGACTGAGCATAGTAGGGGGGGGGGGGTGCTACCCCCCCTTTTGTCTGATGACATGCCGACCGTGCATAGTAGGGGGGAGAGCTGCTGCCTCCCTCTGGTGACCGGCCGACCGAGCCCATGGGGGGGGGGGGGAGGTGCTGCCCCCTCCTTTGTCTGATGACATGCCGACCGAAGCCATGGGGGGGGGGGGGTGTTTGTTGCGTGGCCGACCCCCCCCCCCCCTCTCTCCGTCTATTGTGCGGCCGGCTCCGAGAGAGAAAGGTACACACAGTATCTATTGCACAAAAACAATATAAATAAATGATTCAATGTTTTCGTAAAGATTTTATGATTTTTATGCAATTTGAATGAATATGTAAGTTCATGAATAGTACAACAAACTTTCTGGCCCATTTGCCATGTCCATATATACTCTTGAACGACTTTGCCTCAATAATCATTCACCAGATTTTTTTTCAATAGTTTAATTTTAAATATAAAGAAAGATTATTATCAATCTTAATCTAAAATTTAGTTCATTTAACTACTCCCCCCGTTTGATTCTAATACATGATTTTTTATTTTGCTATAATCAATTATTGGTAAAAAAAAATTGAATAAAATATAGAAGCAAAATGTAATAACTTTTATCATAAATGTTTTTATTTGTGCATTTAGTAAGAAAAGGGCATACATTGGGTTTCGAGTAATTAGGTGCTATATAGCGGGGTACGTTATCGGGCAGGCTGGTGCACCAACGAGCTCTTGGCCTGGTGGTACTTCCTATCTCCCTTGTTGGAGAGGTTTCCTGTTCGACTCCCGGTATGAACACCGTGGACCGAACTTTCTCTCATGGCCATTGTGTCTTACTTGTGTGTACCCTTTGACCGTTTGGCCGGTCTGTAAAAAAAAAGTTATTGGATAAGTGCCAAATCAGGAAAAAAATAAATATAAAACTTAACTTGGATGGTTTTTATATGGAGATTTTTCTTTCACGATTGCTCAAATCATGTAAAAGAGGAACCAGTTGGAGGGGGGGAAGGTCCAATGTTCCCATGTTATGGGCTTTTTGCTTATCAAGAACCTACCTAATTTGGTTGCCATAATTTTTTTTTCTTGCCATAAATGCTACATAGTGTAAAAGGATTGGGTGCTATGGTGTAACTCCTCTTGCATGCACTTTTCTGCATATCAAACACTTGGCTCAAATGGGTTTCTTATGGATTTTCCTTTCATAAATGCTCGGATAGTGTGTGTGTGTGTGTGTGTGTGTGAGAGAGAGAGAGAGAGAGAGAGAGAGAGAGAGAGAGAGAGAGAGAGAGAGAGAGAGAGAGAGAGAGAGAGAGAGAGAGAGAGAGAGAGAGAGAGAGAGGCAAGGGTATGATGTGCATTTAGAAAAGGGTGGGGCTATATACAGCCCATGAAATGTCATATATAGCCCTAACTTAAAATTAAAAAAATACCCAATGTGTCCCCTGTCTAAATGTCACCCCCTCTTTTGCCGGCGCCCGCCTTCACCATCGACAACCCACCACCGCCCGTCTCCGCTATCGGCAACCATCACCACCGGCTTCTTCCTCCTCCTCCTCCCTTCTACCTCTTCCTCCTCCTTTTTCCTCCATTTCTTCCTCCTCTTTCTACCTTCTCCCCCTCCTTGTCCTCCCTTGAAAAAGTGACACTCGGCCAAACTAAGCCAAATGCATCTATTGTCCATTATTTTGCATATCAAGCATTTGGCTCAAACGAGTTTTCCAGGGATTTCCTTTCATAAATGCTTGGACAATGTGTGTGTGTGTGTGTGTGTGTGTGTGTGTGTGAGAGAGAGAGAGAGAGAGAGAGAGAGAGAGAGAGAGAGAGAGAGAGAGAGAGAGAGAGAGAGAGAGAGAGAGAGAGAGAGCATTGTCATGGAGTGGTGTGTGTTTAGAAAAAAGGTAAAGGGTGGGGATATATACAGCCCACGAAATGTATAAAGGCCACCCTCACTTTTGTCGGCTGCTCTCCTTCGCCGCCGACAACCCACCACCGGCCGTCTTGGTTGCTGGCAATCCACCACCGCCGCCTCCTTCCTCCTCCTCCTCCCCTTCTTCTTCCTCTTGCTCCCTTCTTCTTTTTCTTCTTCTTCTTCCTCCTTTTATTTCCCTCCTCCTCCTCCTCCCCCCCCCTCCCCCTGAAATCGAAAGGCCAAACTAGACCGAATGCATCTATTGTGCACTCAAACAAGAAGTTTGAATGCATCTATTGTGCATTGCTGGTGACAGAGACGGGCGGTGGTGCGTTTTCAGCGGAGGAGACGGGAGGAGAAAGAATGAAAAAGGAGTAGAAGGGAATTAAAAGTAGGAAGAGGAAGGGAGGAAGAGGATTAAGAAGGTAAGGAATAGGAGGATGAGGAAGGAGGCGGCGGCGGGTTGTCGACGACGGCGACGGAGGCGGGCGATGACATGTGCCTACAAGTGGGGGTGGCCTTAAGAAGGGGGTTTGTCTCTAGCAAAAGAGGGGGCGGCCTAGAGCAAAACAAGGGCTGAAGATAGCCCAACCCAAAGGAAAATTTCATACATACTTCACTGTCATGTGTTGCATCAACCATTCATCCTTCAATGGTACGACACTTGCTACCCGCAGAGTGGTACTAAGTCCAAAGTAAGCATTTTTGCTACCTGATTGATTACGACCCCTATCTATGGCGAATGTCGTCTACTAAAAGGGCACAACGAGGACTACATTTGTTACCAGACGTACGCCCCCCCACTATGCCCTTTTCAATGAACGATGTGGCACCACAATTGGGCCGTATGCAGGTGCAACAAATCAATTGGGTAGTAAAAGTACTCTATAAGCCCAAACCCTTTGTTTGCGGATGGACTCCTCTCGATTTTCTATTTTTTTTTTTATTCTTAGGAGTTGGGCCTCGGATGAGCCACAATCATGCTTTAACGACTAAGATCGATCTTTTTGGTTTTCGTACGCATACAACTACCATTGATAAACAAGCTCAAACATCCTTAATGATACATTACATTCGAACATATTCCACTAAATATTTCGATACTGCATCCAAAACTGGCTATGAGAAGTGTTAACAACTTTTTCAACCATGGTATAAGCATCATGACCCCTCTTGATTCTTGAATACAAGCCCATTGTTGGACTAAGAAGATCTAAGATTTTTGAGACGAGATGTCGTTTCTGTCATCAGTTGCTTCCCAATCGCAGTCGCTGCCCCTTCTTCTTTTTGAATGAGTTCTGTAGCATCCGTCCCAAACACACATGATATTGCCCGCTTTGTCCATGCCCGCACGAGGACTTACCAGGAGGTCACCCATTCTAGTACTACTCTCATATGAGCACTCTTAACTATAGAGTTTTTACGGGATCCGTAGCGACACACGGTTTTAAAATACATATTCTATGTTTAAGAGGAAAAATTATATAAGTAGTTCAGTATCTCATTCTCTCCAGGCAATATGGAGTTAACTCGTGACTCTGGACACTTCACCTCACCTCATCCATCTTGGCATCATAGCCTCATGAGTTTTGGCTATTGGCTATTGGCTATTGGATTTTGATCGTCATAATTTGGCACGTGACAAAATGGTATTAGAACTGGTTCTTCTTGCAACAGGAGGGGGGTTCTAACCCTACATGTGGTCGTGTAGTCCTTATCTGTTTTTGAGAAATATCGTGTAGCCCTTATCAACAGCGTTGGGTCGTACGAGGGGACACTTTGTGTATACTGTATAGTCCCAACTACCCAAAAAAAAAAAAAAAATGGAAGAGGGGGTAAAGAGAGAAAGGTGTGGTGTGAGTAAAATCCCCCGTATTTATATCGCTGGGCGAACGGACGGGCGGAGCCGTGCCAAGGACCGGTGAGCGCGTGCGGGCTCCGCTCGGTAGAAAAGCAGCGGCAGAAAGAGAGAGAACTAGAGGGGAAAACCAACTAAAGCGACGAAAAAGAAGGTCCTCTCTCTCTCTCTCTCTCTGAAATGTGAGCTTCGAATCCCTAGCCTCTTTCTCCCTCTACCTCTGCCGGTTTTTATTCCGATTCCAGATGATTCTCTCTCCTCTTTTTTTTTCTTTTCTTTTCTGTTGAGCTTTTATCCATCTTCAATCGGAATCTAGGAGTAGTTACCATTGTTTCTTTGATGCTGAAGTTCTCCCCTCATCTCATGATTCAGTTTCAACTTAGTTATCCTCAGTCCCTAAAATCCCATGATTTTTCTTTTTTTTTTAAATATTTATTTTGTATTTTTGGACCATTATGTAGTGAATTTATTGCATGTTCCTACTAATGAGTGTTGGGCAAAATTTTTTTTCTTCCTTCATCCACAGAAAGCTGGAATAGAGAGCTTATGGCGTGGCCGGAGACTGATGCCGGCAACGGGAGAGAGAGGGGCGGCGCGGTTGCGGACAATGAGCGCGTGAAAGCACTAAGGCCTTCGTCGGATGCAGCGACGGCGGCTCAACCCGAGGATTCTCCACCCCGGAAGAAGTTTTTCGATGGGAAGGACGCGCTCTCTTACGCCGACATACTTCGGTCGCGAAACAAGTTCGTCGATGCTCTCGCGATGTACGACAGCGTCCTTGAAAAGGATGGCACGAATGTTGAAGCGCTCATCGGCAGGGGAATCTGCCTCCAGATGCAGAGCCTGACACCCCAAGCTCGTGAGAGCTTTATGGAAGCAATTAGTCAGGAACCAGAAAATGCAGTTGCGCTCACCCATTGCGGAGTGCTTTACAAAGACGAAGGTCGCCTTGTGGAAGCTGCTGAGGTATAATTTTAATTACCTTGTTGCTCTCATCATCATGCTATCCGTGACAGGGAATTAGTGATCTGTAGATGCCCCAAAGTTTACTGTTTCTTGGAGAACTGTCCTCTTTTAATGAAGATCTTAAGATGCAATTTTGACCCACCTAGTGCAATTGCCATTCTTCACGTCAGTCAATGCAACTCTTTTTTACTCCTAGAAATTGATTACTAAGTCACTGAGCCAACAACTTCAAATTAATATTTTTGAAAACATTGCACACACAACATAATGAATCAAGTCAATTTCTAAATTCTCTTATGATTTATTGTTTTGATGGCTAGGATAGACCCATTACTTGTGATAGATGTAGTGTAGATGGATAATTGTCTAGACAACACCTCACAAGGTGCTTGTTTGTTATAGATTATAACGTGTAAGGTTCAAATTCAAGCTTGGACCTCATGAGGTTTACATGTCTCATCATGCACCGTGTAAGCTAGTAATATATCTATATAGAAGCATGTGCGAAGGATCTTAGTGGGGCATTGACTTCTAGGCTGAGTGGACTTGGTGAGGAGAGTGCTTATTTTGATATTCCGTTCTTGTCTTCTGAAATATGTCAATCTGTATGCAATAGGATAATGCAATGCAATTCTATAAAGAAAATGGTTCCATATATATATGTATATGTTTCAATGCCATTTCTTGACGTTATTACCATGGGGATGTATCTGTGGCATACTTTTGATGTGCTTGAACTTTGGCTTTAGATCATTCCCTTTAGAGTAGAATTTGCTTTAAAATTTTATTAAGTTTGACTCTTTGAGGTATGTTATGATGGACATGTGACTCCATGGCATGATTTCTGACACAGTCAAGTGCATTGTTTTGCTATGGAGACACTTATGTTCAAGTATGTTACAAGAAGTTTAAGTTTGTTACCAAGATCTTAGCTCTTGGGAGCATGAATGGAGTAATTACTAGAACAACATAGAAGCGCTGGTAATGTTATGTTACACACAGTTCACAATTGCATGGGAAACTAGAGCGAGCATAAATATTGGTTATGCAACCCTTGAGTTTAGGATTATAAGGGCAAATAATATTGATGGCTTCAGGGGTTTGGGGAAAGGTCACAAAAAAACCCATAAGTTTCTGTGCAAAAAATTCGTGCAGAATCATTGCTGAATATTAGGGAGGGCTTTGTCGGAAGCGAGGTAAAAGGTAAACAATGATTAAAATAACTGAAATCGGGATTTCACTGTGATAATAATATAATAAGGGGCTATTTTGCAGATATTTCCAGCGAAGAAGTAAATATTGCAGCAAAAAATAATATGAGAAGAGTAGGAAAAGAAGAATGCGTGGAAGAGAAAGAGAAGAGGAAGAATGAAGAGAAACTCCTGGTGGAATACGCCACATATCAAACCACAAACTTCATTCATTCCTCTTCGTCTGCTTTGGTGTTAGCCTAGCCCCTGTACATATATTGGTCAAAACTCTAAGAAACGTAGACTTAGTCCTGAACCATTACTTTAACCATTCATAGCCTTAAACCAAAGTAATGACTTATAAAATAAAGGGGCAACATAGTTATGACTTAAAAAATAAAAAAGACATCTATATCCCAATTCTTCATTAATTTTTTTTGGAAGTAATAACCCAAATTAAAACATACTTGTTGATGTCTTTAACACATCTGATTGATTTGTCTCGCTGGCGCACCCTAAATCGTATATTACAAGCCAAAAACAAAATCTCCAGAACTCAAGTTATGACACCCTAAAGTTGTAGTTACATGATCCAAAGAGAGTGATTTTATTTAAAAATAAATGATAATCACTCATCAAAATTAAGTCTAATCTCTAATTTTCAAATCAAATAAAATACACTAATTGGACTTAATTAAAAGGAAAAAGTAGGACTTGATTTTTCCCTAGAGTCCTAGACTCAACCTAAATTAAGAACCCCCATTAATTGGGAACGAGTTGAACCTCATATTCTAGCAATCCATATTTTAAAGGGATTTTGCTACAAAAACGACATCCATTTCTTAGGACACAGTCATAGTGCAAGGTGGAAATAACACAAACACATCCATTTCTTAGAACACAGTCATAGTGCAAGGTGGAAAATAACACACACACACACACACACGCGCACACACACACACACACACATGGGGTCTGGGTAACTTATACCCATACCCTATCTTATTGTAGCGTCTGATCGGGTCTGGTAGATTTCTAGTAGGGAAACTTTATACATACCATACAAACCTATAAAAGACTCAATTTTCCATCAAAGTTGAATACACCCCATTTTCTTGGATTACCCCACTCCCATTCTAAAAATACGCTTACCCCATCCACTCCACCCCCTTGAATTTACCCCAGTTAGATCCACCAACTGGGCACTCCCTTGAATACATCCCAGTTTAACCCCCTTATCCCTCTTGAACATTCCCCGATTAATGTTTGTATCTTGTAGTTACTTTCCCAATTTTCATATGTATCTTGTAGCTTCAACCCATAATCAATTTCATTTTTAATACTCCACCTTACAATGACTATTGTTTGGCCATAAAACACGCGATCTAGTGTCATATGCCCAACACACACACACCCACACACACAAAGAGAGAGAGAGAGAGAGAGAGAGAGAGAGGAGAGAGAGAGAGAGAGAGAGAGAGAGAGAGAGAGAGAGAGAGAGAGAGAGAGAGAGAGAGTCAATATGACTGATTATAACGATGGTTTGAAACATGGAAGGGAAAACTGAAACAATGCCATATGGACAAAGCTCTACTAGGTTCGATCAAGCTTCATGTCATTCAACTTCAACCCTATTTTAATTAGGGCTTGATTTGGGATGCGGGGTATAAAAAAATGGGTACAATTTTCATTTACAAAGAATTGGGTAAGTGAATGATAGAATGAGTATCAGATTTGTTTACATGTTTTTGGGGTATGTATAAAATTTCCCTTCCTATAATTCTAAGTCTGACTCGGAACCTTCGAAAGGGTCTACCTTTGGATTGGACCTTGCCAATAGATGCTTTGGCCCGGGTCGAGTCCGGCTTTGTGTGCGTAAACACCAACTTCATGCCTAACCCGATGATTGTAGGCCGCTCGAGGAGGATGTGCACCATATAGGGCTATAAATGAGTTAGGTCTGGTTAGGGCTAGGCTCAAACTTTCAAGGTCGAAACCATGGACCAAACTAATTTTGCATTTCTTTTCATTTATAACGAATATAAAATTTTACACACATCTACTTTATTCACATGAATGCCTTAGATTTAAGGAGCATTCTTTGATGGATATTTTTAACACATAACATGAACAATAACTTTTCCTCGACTTCACTCGAGCTTGACCGTATTAGATCATAAAAAGATGTGGATCAGGGTTGACTCGTGTTTCACAAGAAATTTTGGAACCAAGCACTCTTCAAGTCCCAAAACTTTGATTCGTTCCTTCGATGGGTCTGGACATATACTGGCAAGTTGGAGTGGGGTTGGGGTAGTCCAACCCAAACTGGACCCTTTTACAGCCTAGCCCAACATGCACAAGTGTAACGTCAAATATCACCAAATAATAAACCAAACATTGATATTTGACCTTGTTACTCATGATCATTTAAACAAGCAATCTCGTAGCTTTGCGATTCCCTTTTTTATCTTCAAGTCTAGCTCCTCGACTGTAGAGATAACAATATATGTTCCCTCCATCAATAATTCAAATGGAAAGCTTCCTAGAGTAGGACTTGTGGCTAGTCTCAAAAATGTTGAGCGTCCTTTGATCCTGATCGGAATCATTCTGTTTGACATGTATAACTCGTTGGAGTTAGGCATACAATTGTTCTCCATGGGTATCACCATGTTATGAAATGGCAAGACCTCACATCTGAGCCGGGTCATCAACTAATTTCTACTCTACACCCTCACAATGTGGACTATGCTTTACTCTTGCTGTAGTGTTGTGACCATCTTACGGCATCTGAGACAACACAGTACCCTATAGTCGTGCTTTCAGATCTTTGACAGTGGGTTTTGGAACTGGTGCAACCCAATTGATGCAATATCCTCAGTAGGTGTTGGTAGTCGTGTGGATATCTTCTTGGTTGACTTGCTTTCACTTGGAAGTCCTCAGGAGATTGGAAGTCCCCATTTATTTATTGTATTGGGAAGTCGAGGGAAAATTTGGAGCCCCTTCTCTCACTCATCGGCATGTGGTATAAGGACTCATGTTTTGATGAGTACACAGCTGTTCCTCATCAAGTTCATATGCAGCAGAAGCTCATCCTCCTTGTTGGTTATTATGTGAAACTTGGCACAATTAGGTAGCAGTCTAAGCAATGTTTTCTTCATCTTTTCAGGAGTTTTTACATAGTCTTCTTGAATGCATTTATGTGAGCTTCCATTGATTCTACATATTTTGTTCCACTTTGCAAGGCAAACAACAAATGTTTGGGGTGAAAGAATGAAAAAGATAGATCAAGCGTTTCTCTGATAACAGGTGATGCAAATGTAACTTTAGGTACATACCTAATTATGGTTTTATTCTGTGTGAAATTTAAGGTTTTATAGTATTCGAGATTAGGGTTATCACAAAGATAAGTGGGCATGTCTTGAAGATCTGTGTACAAATAATTTGTAACCTAGGAGGATATATGTTGAAATCTGCATTTTGAAGATGCCTAGAATCATGAGACAAGCAACCTGAGGGGTATTTGAAAGGTCTAGAAGAATGCAGAGTTCTGGTTTATATTTAGAAGTGGTTTCAGGTATGATTTCACTGTTCACAGAAATCTTATACTTGCTCATAGCTGGAAATAGCACTGTTGTAACAGAAAATAAAATTTAATTGCAGTTTAGAAAACTATAGAGTAAATAGAGAGGATAGAAAATACAAAGATAGAAGGAAGAAGAAGAATGGGGGATGCTAATTTTTGTATTGAAGAAAAGAAATCTCTTACTTGATATTCAGTAATTTTCTCACATAGTGCATCAACCCTCTTATAAAAGGTTCTAGTTACCTCGATTTATACCTCATATTCTCCAAAAATGAAGAAAAGAAGATAAGTGAAGAGGGGGAAGATCCACATAGGTTTAAAAGCCTCGACCTGTGTGAATTACGATCTAGGGGGGATTCTTCCATTTTATCTTACAACTCAACTTGGCCCACTTCTTTGTGTGTGTGTGTGTGTATCTGAGAGAGAGAGAGAGAGAGAGAGAGAGAGAGAGAGAGAGAGAGAGAGAGAGAGAGAGAGAGAGAGAGAGAGAGAGAGAGAGAGAGAGAGAGAGAGAGAGAGAGAGAGAGAGAGAGAGAGAGAGAGAGAGAGAGAGAGCATTTTTCTCTTCTTTTACCCACTCGTCCAACTTTACCCTCATGGATTGTGGAAGGCATAGGTCTGTGAATTCTCTCATTTTTTTCTTCTTTTACCAACTTGTCCAACTTTCCAGTCGCGTGATTGTGGCAAGTTAATGCTGACATGGCACATTTTTAACTTATTAAACTAATTTAGACCTCCAGACGCTTAACCACTTAATCTCGACATCTAACAAAAGACACTTGAAAAACCAACTAAAATCGATTGTACTCTATTCATTTAGCAAATCTCTCTTAGTGTTGAAACGTATGAACAGCCCTTTAATGCGCTAGTTGAGATCCAACCTTTGCCGAAAATTAGGTCGATTCATCTCATTTTGCCACAGAGCAGCTAGGTGCATCATGTGCTAAGACTTTGATTTGCCTTTGTGTTAAAACATGTCATAAATGTGGACAAAGGGCATCTTTTTTATCACATGAGATACAAGTGGACTCCAGTTGTCTGTAATCACCATGTAAAGACTCGTTTGATGATAGTGCGAGGGTACCATTTCATCTCAAGCATTTCTTTAAATTTCTCACCTCTCCCATGTTCAATCTTCATTATTACTTCTTTAATATTAAAAGGTCTTTAATGGTATCAGATTCATGTATATTTATGAGTTGAGAGTAACACAAGTCATAAATATACACGAAGGTTACTATCATTTCGTCACATTATGCGCTCATGTACTTCAGTTTATATAAGCACCATATAGTGTTATTTGATGATAGTATACGGGAATGTGACTTTTATCTCTAACACTTCTTATTCCTCTCCTCTTTCTCAATATTTTGTCTTGAAAGTTATTAACATTGAAGTCTTTAGTGGAACCCCATTATTTTTGGCTGATATTGAATTATGGTTTGGTGGACTCTATTATGTCACATGTTGTCTAACATGTATGTTTGGTCTGTACCTTGTCCCCATAATAGTGCATGCCTGTGCCTGTCGGCACTTCAGCGGGCCGCCTTTGGCGGCAACACACCTGTCGGCACAACATCCGACCACCTTCGACGACAAGACAGGCACCAGGCATCACCACCCCCCACCACACTGTCGTATTCGGCGGCAACACACCTAACCGCCTTCAGCGGCCACACACACCCGGCCGACTTCGAGCCCCCTTTAGCGGCACTGCAATCAGGTTTTGCATAGTGTAACACCAGTGCCGCCGCCCCCAGCGTCGTCGGCCGTGGCACCAGCATGCCACCACCGAGCTCTACTCCAAGAACCTGCAATGCTACTTCAACACCAACACCGGCGACATAAGCTCCCCGACACGAATGTCGGCTAGGGCGGTGGTTTGTCGGATGACGGGTACACAGCGAGGCTGCGCAGGAGGGGGTTCGGCTCTTCCCCAATGCCTAACATGTTCTTCTTCTCGCATACGGCAAGGACACCAAGGGGCTGCGATAGACTTCCTCTTGTGTGGTCGGAGGTCTTGCCGAGCCGCTCAATGAACGACTAAATGACAGCTGTATAATGAAAAGGGTGGGGGTGGTTGGCTGCCACTGTGTTGTTCAATCGCCGGCCACCGGTCGGCTACAACCTGTTGCAAGGAAGAGTCCCAGAGGAGGGGTCGGTTTTCATAGAGAAAATGAGAGAAGGGAAGAGAAGAGGCTTACCTTTACCTTTGTAGAAGGGAAGAAGGAAGAAGAGGTGGCATACGGCAGCACTCCGTGCTCCGACCGCGACAAATGGCATGGGGTGAGGAGGATCGGTGAGAGGCTCGTCTGGCTCCGTGCACAGGATGAGGAAGACAGCGGGAGGGAGAGGTGGTCATCTCTCCCTCTCTATTTCTCAGAAGGGGTGGGGAGCTGTGGTGGGGAGCTAGGTAATTAGCTAATTTTGGTGAAAATCTAATCCCCAAATTCCATCTTCCCTAAAAAATCCCAAATTCAAATCCCACTAATAATGGCCAAATAAAAATAATTAATTATTGTACTTCGGTGACCAGCTAATTAGCTGATTTGGGTGAAAGTCTAATTTCCAAAATTTCATCTTACCTAAAAAAATCCAAATTCAAATCCCACTAATAGTAGCCATGATCCAATGGATCGGGAAGGTGTTCTGATACCTCTTACTTATTTTCTTTTTTGTTTTTTTTTAATTAAGGTTTTTTCTTCCTAATTGATTGTACCCATGACCCAATGGATCGGGAAGGTGTTCTGATACCTCTTATCTTCTTTCCTTTTTTGGTTTTTTTTTTTAATTAAGACTCTCTTTCCATATCTCACCTACTCCCTCTCTACCCGATCGATCACAGTTGTCCCTCATTCGAAGGTGATCCCAACCGAGACCCATTATCTATGGCGACAACTGTTCATGGACCATCTCCTCTCATTCATTTATTGATCGACGGACAGATCTATTCCGTTCAGTTTTGTCTAGTCAGCATGCATTTTTGTCTAGTCAGCTTGTTCCATTTTGTCTAGTCATCTTTTAGTTCCGTTTTGTCCTAGTCAGCACGTAGACCGCCGTGCCATGTTATATAGATGGCACATACGTCAAAATCTGCATGTTCATAGGCAGTCTAAGTTTGTTGTCAAGGAGAGGCTTCTGCTGTCCTACTGTTGGAATATAGTAGTTATTACTCATAAGGCATATCTAGGGGTCCCAATGGAAGTAGCAAATATGTCTTCTTGCAGTTTAGTTATCTATGTGCCTACACTTGATTTTATTGAATACATACATCGCCGGTGATGTCTTCTTTCTGGCCTTTCCCTTTACTCCGAATGTGATTCCTAAAATGAAGTACAAGTTCAAAATGAGTCATAATTTAGTTACTAGTTGCATACAAGCATAAAGCTATTTATGCATTATTTAATCTATCACACACAGAATTTCAGTAAGTTTCACCTTTACTCCGAATATGATACCTAAAAAGAAGTGTACCGTGGCACACAACCGTACGCTGTTCCTCATGTTGACTGTATCATAGAAGTTGATAAATTAAATGCATGTCATTATGTTCAATTATCTTTAGATTGGCCTCAAATTTTCTATTCTAATATCCTTCTCCATTCTTTCTTATTGGAGCCTAGAAAATTTTCTGAATAGTTGCCATGTAAAAAAAATCGAAAAGATATCTTCAGGATGGATTGAACCTTGTATTGATGTTGTTGAAGTGCAATAGTCTATTGTACTTTCTTTCTCGCCTTGCTTCATGATGGCTCCCTGGTGTGTTTAAGGTTAACGTTTTTTCCCCTTATCAACTGTATTGAATTTTCAGTCATATCAGAAGGCTTTAAAGGCGGACCCTTCATACAAACCTGCTGCAGAATGCCTTGCTATTGTCTTGACAGATCTTGGCACTAGCTTAAAACTTGCTGGGAATACAGAGGAGGGAATTCAGAAGTATTTTGAAGCTCTAAAAATAGACAGCCACTATGCTGTAACGCCATCACCTTGCTTTTTTTTTTTTTTGTTGTTGTTCAACACTTCAACCTTTTTCTCTGTTCTTATCATTATTTTATTTGATGATTGTTCACCTGCAGCCTGCATATTATAACCTTGGGGTTGTCTACTCTGAGATGATGCAATATGACATGGCTCTTAGTTGCTATGAGAAAGCTGCCTTAGAGAGGCCTATTTATGCAGAAGCATACTGCAACATGGGAGTCATATATAAAAACCGCGGGGACTTGGAAACAGCTATTGCTTGTTATGAAAGGTATTTTGCTAGTTATTTCCGGGTGCGGCATCTATAGTTGTGACTGTCACATGCAATTGGTAGACATTTTGCCCCTTCTGATGTTGGATCTACCTGAATTTCATATTGTGTCAGGTGTTTGACTGTGTCTCCGAACTTTGAGATTGCTAAGAATAACATGGCAATAGCTTTGACAGACTTGGGTACAAAGGTGGGCTGCACTTTGGTTTACTTTTCCGATATACTTTTTGCGGTCGGACATTATCAAACAAACTTATATTGGAAAGTCTAAATGGCTCAGTGCTTTGGAATCATTGAGATTGCAAGCCTTGTGTCTTTTTGCTTCATTTATATTGAACTTTGATTTCTTCAATGTGCTTATTTATCTTCATTGAATAACTGATGAGAGGTCTATACTTACTTGTGTCCAGCCAAAAACATTATCGGGAACGGACGATGCCACGGCTAACAACCTCTTCAAACACCTTATCTATCAATCATGTTGTCAGTTCCACAACCTTGTAACATGCCCAAAGCAAATGAACCAGATCTGTTGCCCTTCTTTATTTAGAAGCAATAAAATTCATAAAGATAATAAAATCAAAGGAAATAAGTTGTATATTTTTACAGTTATTTCAAAATCTGGTTGAGCATTCTTACAAGAGGAAAAATGAATCTGTATACAGCATTGTTTATTTCTGTTTTGTCCAAATCATTTATTAAAGCCACGTCTCGATCACATGTGGTTGTGGCTGGGATGGCCAATGTAGCGTATTGTAGGCGCGTAACGGTATGCATTTCTGTCTTAGGTTTTTTAACGCTTTTGACACCTAGGTTTTAGTTCTTTTCTGATTATAATATGTCTAGAGCCATCAATCTTCAGTTTGGTACTTCTATACAAATCTAGCATCCAATATTCACTTTTGCTCTCGATGAGTATTACTCACTACCAAATATTCAACCCCACACAGGATATTGAGGGGGATCGTATAAGTCAGAATCCTGAAATAGTGCTGATGTGCTACCTAAATATATTGGCGATATCGGTCCCAGTTTTTGTGCTGGTAATACTCCTTTAGTGGACAGAAGTAGTAGATATAACGGTTATGGGGAAGCGACAAGGTTTAGGAAGTTAGGGGTGATTGTGCCTTAGAAGTGTACGTATATGTGATATATGCACATGGTAAACACGGTAGAGTGCATTATTCCTTCCTATTATCTCTTGGACAACCATTTCTTTATTATCCACTTTTGTTGACCGTGGCTCCCTCTCTCTCTCTCAAAATTTTTTGTATAGGGGGCGAAAAAGACCATTGTGTCTTCTCTTTTTGCATTTTTGATGTCCTAGAGGGTTTAGAATGTGTTGATTTTTTGTGGATATAATTATCCCTCCTTAGATAGAACATCCACAAAAAATCAGTACATTCTGAAACTTTTAGGGACATCAAATGTTACAAGCTTTATCTACCGTCCATTTTTATACGTTAACTTGTTTTATATATTTGATGCCTCTAAAAGTTTTAGAATGTGCTGATTTTTTGTGGATGTTCTATCTAAGGTGGAACGAGTACATCCACAAAAAATCAACACATTTTAAAACCTCTAGGGCATCAAATCAAAACCGAAGGAAAAAAATGAAGGCAAAAATTTAAGGCACAGGATCCTGACCCATATATATATATATATATATA